>JXSR01S006247.1:19119-48097 GCA_000969725.1 Ophiothrix spiculata
ATCCGCGTAGCCCTTTTTTACTAAAAAACAAACAAACCGCATAGCGCTTAGGGTTTTGACCTTAAGTAAGCTGAGACAGAGTTCTTTTTTTTTTGGTCTAAATGTTTGTTTTGCTTATAGTATACAGGTCATGTGGCATATCTTGCATCATTGACCAAGTCACGACACATAGCTTTGCCGTAATGACATCTGGAAGCCGCATGTTATTGCAAAAAATTCATACGCCACACAGCGACAAAACTGCACGAGTATGAAAGCAGCATCACTGTGTTACAGAGCTGTGGTAGGCTGCGATATGCATCTGCTTGAATAGCTACTTGACCAGATTAATCCACAGGTATTGATTAGTTTTGGTCAAGTGCTAAAAGTTTGTTGTAAACAACTGGAAGATCATGGCGCCCCCGGTCTCTGTTGAGGTCGCTGCCGGATCTCTGAATATGGATGGCTTCTCGCACCCTCTCCGATACATTGTTTTTGTTATTCTTGCATTAAAATGTCAGCTGTATAAACTTTTAAAGATATCATTTAAAATTGAAAGTTTTGTTCTCTTTCTTTCCTGTTTTTTCCCCTCAAGAATTTCAAGCACCGCATCGCTTTCATGCAGTACCTTTTAACATAAGATATAACATTTTCTTATACAGTTGAAACTCATTAAAACAAAGTTGCTAGGAACAGAAAAAATTGTTCTTTATATCCAAAATTTTGTTATATCAGGGTTTTGAAAACAAAAACAATTGAAATAAGTATAATGGTAGAGAAAAAAAATCTTCTTTGTAACAGGGTTTTTCCTATATCAAACTTTGTTATAATGGGTTTCCACTGTACTTTTGTTTTGTTTTTGTCTTGGACAATCTGTTAACCAGGGAATATATTGCAATGCTACTTATGTTTAAAGGCCAATATCATTGTATTGAATTTGTGGCATGGTAACAGAAATTGATACACTCAGCGTGAAACCCATAGCAGAGATCATGGACTCGATCACTGCCAGTTTTATTCTGACATGGGGATCAAATTGTCAGTATTCGGGTTATTGCTGATATATGATGATGCATCGCATTTTGTCTTGATATATGAATATTGAATACACGCACATACGGTGCAGGTTGGCATATCATTATGCCTAAAAAAATAAATTGTTTGATTGGCGTAACCCACCCGACCGACCCTATTTTTACTGCCGACCCTAAATATTTTTATTTTTTTGAGCATGGTAAAAAACCTCCAAATCCCAAATTTGATGGGAATAGATTCATGGGGGCCCGAGATATGGCTTGCAGGACATTCAAAACGACAAGTAAAAAATGTGTTACAGAAAAAGTGAAGATATTTTTGTATATGTGTTGTATATTTTGTGTTCTTGTATGTGAAACATAGACTTTAATTTTTAAAAAAGAAAATTTAAAAAAAAAATCGTTACGCCAATCAAACAATTATTTTTTTTTAGGCCTTAGCATAAATTATTGTGTGCACACTTTGTCTCAACACACAACCAAATCTAAAGCTAAGATTCCTTTTATCCATTTGCGGTGCGGTTGCGATGCATTTTGCACTGTAAGGGTAACTAGTAGTTGTATAATTTAAAGCATATGATTGAATAGGAGCAGGTTGAAGCTGAGATTCAATTTTGACCATCCGTTTTCAATCCAATCTGTTTGCGGTGCGGCTATCCGGAAACCCATGCGTTTATTTGAATCGGTCCCTGGAGCGATTCATCCGTTTTGAATGCGTTTTGGTCATGTGGAAACTTTTCAATTAGAGAAGATGCTGAAATGAAAACGCATTAAAAACGGACGGACAAAATTGAATCTCAGCTTTCAACCTGATACCATTCATCTCCATTCATTCGTGTGGTATAAATATGATCACTACCAGTACCCTTACAGTGCAAAACGCACCGCAACCGCGCCGCAAACGGATAAAAATAATCTTAGCTTTAGTGCCTGGAGTTGGTTTTGTTTGGAATCAATTGTATCTAAATACCCCTAATTTGAGCTCCATGGCTGACGATGCCATTGCACGGACTAGTATACAAAGTTTGTGATCTCCAATTTAGATTTAAGGTGAAACCAATACTTTGATCATTACCGAATTAGCAGGAATTGTGAGGCTTTGCAAGCCAAGAAAATTCCACTCATACACAACACGCACTGAATTTCCTGCAGTTGTGCTGGGTTCTGCATTCCACACCACTGGCGTGCCCAAAGGGGGGGGGGGGCACGTGCCCCCCCCAGTTTGGTGAGTCAGTCGGGGGAAAAGGCCCATTCGGGCATCTTGACACAAAAAAGATAGAAAAGAAAGGGGAGTAGAGAAAAAAAATCACAAGAAAAGAGAAAAAAATAGATTTAAATGTTTTGAAAATCATTGAAAAACTTGAATTTCCCTTCGTTTTTGATAATCTAAATGTGAAAAAGCGAAAAAAAATTGCGCGCTTTGCGCGAACTTTCATGTATTGTCAATATTCAGTCGAAATTTGCCATTTTTTAGCTGAATTGACAAAATTGTTTGTAAATGCAACCTTTACCCTGGATTTTTGTTTTCATCGCCAAATAATTTGTTTTCAAAGTTACCAAATTTTTGCCTTCGGTCATTCGGGGGAAACTGGTGGTTGTGCCCCCCACTCAAAAAATCCTGGGCACGCCACTGTTCCACACGTTCCTTTATATCCATTCTCGATGTGAATAGGCCTACTGATTGTATTGAGGCAGACATATTTTCGGGTTGGGGGTGGGCTCATATGTGAATATGATGAAATGTCTGATGTTGATCTGTGCAACTCGTTATCAGGGACATCAAAATAAACATATTTTAATTAAAATTGAGTTCAAGCTTTCTATTAAGTATGCCATGACTTATAGCTAAAAGGGTCTACAATTTGTAAAAGGTGGCTATTTGTGTATATTTTTGAGTGTAACACTTATGGTTTATTCAGAGTCTGTCGACATGTATCGCACAATGTCGATCGATGCGTAGTTTTCTGGTGTGATTACACGCAGCGCGTGTGGGAGCAATGCACCACGCAGATGTGGTGTAAAGGACTAAGCATCAATCGACGTCGAATGATGCATATCGTCAGACTCTGAATAAACCATTATTGACTGAAGGAAGTTGTGCATTGATCATACAGGCCTATTTTCATTCTATCATTATAGTAATTTCTTTAAGCCAGGGCACCTCATTAAAAGTTATGGGTCTTTCCACTCATGGTGAGAGGTAAAAGGATTTGCATTCATACAACCAATAGAATTGAAGTTTTGGGAAAGGCCATATAGTAAAACATTATGGTATTCGTTATCTGATTGGAATCAAAAGCTTTGAAGGTGTTTGTTATCATTTGATTACTACTTCAAACACATTTCTGCATTGTTTCATCGCTGATTATAAATTATATCATATTTATAAAATTACATTACCTCAGCGACGCATGGTTTGAACATTTAAATGTCCATCTTATTGTACAGATATATTTTTGTGATGATGAAATGGTTAAAGAAAAAGAAGAGCACACATAACACATTGAAATTTTCGTTTGGCCTATTGGATCAAGTTACATTGATCTGTGTATCAATTCTTTTCAAATCCTCCAAACCATATAAAACCTTTCATACTCATTACTCTGTTAACAGCTTTTGGAGATAATATACCAATGATCTTTGCTGTACAAGTAGTCAAGTTAGTTGCCCCATAGTAAATACGTAGGCCTACTATAAACCAAACTTCACATTAACGCAATGCATGCAGGGATTGTACTCATTGATGAGAGGATCCTTGTCCTTATCTAATCAAAAATATGCTCTACCTGTGTCATTATGCAAGAGGTGCCCTGACTTTAAAAAAATACTATAGTTTTGCTTTAACCCTCACCCAACCAGAACTCATAAAGCTCACTGTTGAAAATGTCATAGACAGGGATTACAAATGGGGACCAAATTGCTCCCTGGGCAGCGACTCTGTGGTGGCCTGCTAATGTTGTGCCTCACTAGGTCCCGGGTTCAAATCTGGGTGAAAATGTGATTTTTTTTCGTATGATGTATTTGTGGGCCGTCACGACAAAAGGATGCACTTTTTATCTCCTACATGTAGCTCATTGTAGCATCCTTTTGCTGTGGTGGCCCACATTTGGACTTGGGCTAGAAAATTGACCATCTCTCAACTTAGGGTTAGGGTTAATGGCTAATTGAATCCATACAGTCTCAATTATGTTAGGATAATAATAATAATGATAATAATAAGTGGCATTTATATGGCGCTCTTCAGAGAGCACAGCGCCTTACAGAACAACACGAGCAAATATAAAAACAAGACAAAACATTATTTAAACAAGTGTGTTTTAAGAAGGCGCTTGAAAACAGGTACAGATACCGCTTCTCTTAACTGAATAGGCAATTCATTCCATAATTTCGGAGCTATAACCACAAAAGAATGATCGCCGGCTCTCTTCAATGCACGTGGTACAAAGAGCCTGTTAAAATCAGTTGATGAACGGAGTCTGCGTCTGTTTTCAAGCAACAACATGTCGCTCCGTAATGTAAGTAGATCGCGCATATAAGGCGGAGCGACACTCACTAAACATTTGAAAACATACAACAAAATCTTGAAATGTATACGATCATTAACTTGAAGCCAATGTAGAGAATGCAAAAGCTCAGAAGAGCACCTATCCCGTCCACATCCGAATACCAATCTGGCTGCTTTGTTCTGCAATCATTGCAGCCGCTTCAAATCAGCTTCACGGGCACCAAGTAGAAGCGAATTCGCATAACTGATGCGGGACAGGATAAGTGCTCTAACGGCATGATGGCACGCATCCTGTGTTATGAACCTACGTATTCTCCACAAGTTACGGATTTGAAAGTTAATAGTCTTACAAAGTGTGCTAATGTGAATTGACATATTCAGAGTGTTATCAAGAGTAACACCCAGATTTTTTACAGAGATAGATGGTTTGATTGTAGTGCCATCATCAAATTTCAGTTCAATATCAGAAACATAACTTAATGCCCGAGGGATGGAGACAATAAAGAGCTCAGTTTTCTCTTGGTTCAGTTGCAATTTGTTTGTTATCATCCATGAGTTAATGTCAGATATGCATTTGGTTAGATTTGTCAATGTCCTTTCACGGTCTCCATGAATTTTATGATCAAACGCAGCATACAATTGTATATCATCTGCGTAGCAATGGAAATTGATATGTCATATCGGCGAATAATGTCACCAACCGGGGATGTGTAGAGATATGACTTTTATATTGTGTTTTGCACTGTAGCTCAATATGAAAAACAGCAACTGTACTGGAGGTTTGTATGGTCACATATTGTCTTACAAGTGAGCCCAAGATTCCCCAGAATTATGGTAAACATGTCATGTCATGTGACTTCTGATACTACTCAACACACAGATGGTGACTTTGGATTGTCACCACAGAGTCAGATGCTTGCTTGTCCAAGAAAAAGTGTGTACTATTTTATAAAAAATGAAGTAAGTTTTAAAGTATTTGGTGTAAATTTGTATGTCTGGGAAAACAAAATATTTTTGCAAAACAAAATTGTATTTCCAAAGATGACCAAATATTTGCTATTAAAACACTAATATGTATTGGAAAATGTTGTAATTGATTTTGTTTCTTATTAGCTATTAGCGGTCTGTATGCATCAACCAGTATCTGATCAGATGGATCACAATCGCACTGATTTTAAGCTTATCGGATCCGAATCAGAATTACAAATTAATATATTCTGCCGATCTCTCAAACCGATTCAACGAACCCTAGGAAAAGTTCACAAAAAATCTATTGCATTTCTTACTTTGAAAATCAGGGATTCAAAGTGGGCTGTACTGGATGTAATCTTGATTGATGCAGACCAGGGATTCAAAGTGGGCTGCACTGGATTGATGCAGAGTGCATTTTGACACATTACATCAAAAGGGACAAGTTGTCTACCTTATTTAACAAAATTCAGATTTTCATGTTATTTAAAAGGGAATTATATTTTATAAGCTTTTAAATGATTCTTTGATTGTGAAAATTGAAGTTTGGGTTTTTATTGTCTCGCCTGAAAATTTTTCAGGAAGAGAAATACCATTCCTTAAAACTGTCCGACGTCCGCATTTCTTGTCCGGAGCAAATCTCGGAAACCGTATGCCCTATGTTGATGATATTTGGTGACTGGGTAGACCCGGAGCGCAAAATATGCTAATTAAGTACATAATTTGCATAATTTATGCATAAAATGCTTTAAATGGCATATTTTACAAACCGTGCACCCTTCATTCATGAATTTGGTGGGTAGGTGAATATCGAGCTGTGCTTGTGCCAGCTGCAATTTGAGCGCAAAATATGCTAATTAAGTACCTAATTTGCATAATTGATGCGTAAAATGTTGCTTATTTTTCAACTTTGTCCGATTTCAAAGATTAAGGTGTCAAATTGTACATCTTGGACCAGCGATCAAAAGTGTCAATGGTGACCCCTTCGTCCGACCTTTCCCTTGGGGTCAAATTTTCAACTTTGTCTGATTTCAAATATTAAGGTGTCAAATTGTACGTCTTGGACCAGCGATCAAAAGTGTCAATGGTGACCCTGTCGTCCGATCTTTCCGTTGGGGTTAAATTTTCAACTTTGTCCGATTTCAAAGATTAAGGTGTCAAATTGTTTGGCTTGGACCAGCGATCAATGGTGACCCTGTTGTATGACCTTTCCCTTGGGATCCACCCCACAACTGAATGATAAGTAGGCGGTCGATACGCAGGTGAGACTACTGGTTCAAGAACCATCTTGTTATGAATAGTGACAATAATATCCTTATTTTCTTGATAATTTGCAAGTTTAATTTACTTGTATCTCCAAATTTGCAAGACCGACAACGTGTACCTTCTGATGTAACCCGTTTTATTTCGTCATGTGAGTAAAGAAAGTCGTATCTGCAATGGCTGCCTTAAGTTATATTTATTTTATGCCGTGTCACAAGAAAGTGAAAAATCACTCAACACTTCTCGGTCTTATGTCAGTGGTTCTTGAAATGGTTCTTCAGGTGACATTTCAAGAACCACTGACCCAAGACTGGAGATTATAAAGTGTGCAATCCAAATTTTTGACAAATGGCAGCTGTCGCAGATACAACTTTCTTACACTCACATGGCGATTTCACAGTAAGCAATTACAGCAGTTATTGCAACTTGCACTGACCTAAATATCCCATTCTCTCATCAATTTTTAATTTTGGAGAGTGTCATATTATAGTGATGGATGTAGACCCCCCCCCCAAAAAAAATGGAGAAATTACAATCATTCACTCTCCATAAGTGGCAATCAAGATGAAGGCCATTCTTGTGGCGTTAACATTGATAGAGGTCAAAATGAGTACGGATTCCTCAGGGTTGGTGGGGGAACTCGGCTTTATTGATGTACACATGCATGAACATAGATTTACAGAGTACCCTCCCTAACAGGTTTTATCTTTCCTTGAAGAAATGCCAAAGGTTCTGATCAACATTTTCCCAATATTTTGCAATTAACTGTTATTTTCTAATATATTAAGTGCAAATCATCCACAAATAAGATTTTGCCCAATGCCGTTTTAATAGTGTGCAGGATATATCAGAAGTATGTCGTGGTATATTCCCAGATTAGTCAGCATTATGGAATATTTGCAGATATATCTATTGGCTTGTACGATCAAATGATATTTTGGCTGACTTCGTTACCCATAAATAAAGCAACTAGTAAAGACTCCATGAGTTGATTCTGTCTGTATATATTCATTTATTTCTTTTCATTAGATGTATAAAAATTAATATATTTCTATATTCAAAGATTGGCAAAATATGTCACCAAATTATTTTGATACAATTAATTAGTGAATAACTTAGGTCAACTGGTTGATCATTGTATATTTTACCATGCACTTTCAGCTTGATGCTATAACCAAAATTGAAAATTCTGATGACTTCCCTTGATTAAATAGATTAATACCTACTACTTGAAAAACACAAAATCTTAATTTGCTGAAAATAGATTTAACAAAAGGTGTATGTTGGGTATATATTCCAAACACATCAATCATCAAACTGTACAGCAGTGCACAGTTGCACACCATAAGGTGGGTTTATACTGTGAAGACTTGTCGTCGACGGAAGGTAACGGACTTGATCATTCGCAAGACTGGTAGCGACCTTGGCTGATGTAAAGGAACGAAGGCTGACGACAGGTCACGGAGGGTTGATTGTCAAGTCTGTTACCTTCTGTCTACGCTTAGTCATCACAGTGTAAACCCACCCTTAGGCGTTGGAGCACAATAAGGCCATAACTTAGTGCGGCCGGCTGCAACCTGGCCACATCCTTGATTTTCCAAGATAACGACCATAGGCTTGATTATGCACCTCTAAATATTTTCAAAACATGTAATTAATATTTTACAATAGTCTTGAGGTAAACAATCAAACCTACGGTCACCATTTTGGAAAATTAAGGTTGTGGCCGGCCGCACAAAGTTGTGGCCTAATTGTGCTCCAACGCCTTACCAATTCTACATAGCTCCATCTATATCAATTATCAATGCTTGAGGTGTCCAAATGTGAGAAAATATTGGATCCAAAAGATGATAATAAACAAAAATGGATGATTAACTCCGAATACTTTTTGTTGTTCTCGCTATGATTTAAAAAAATTAACCTCCACTACATCTCGCCCAATATTTTTGCAACTCATAGCTCAGCCAATAAATATGTGATGGCTCACCCCGAAAGGGGGGACTTTGCAGAAGATATTAATTTTAATTTTTTAATTTCATCTGTTGCAGTATTTTCTGAGCTTAAAATTGATACCTTACTTGTTGAAATTGATCAAGGCGATCAAATTTTACAACAGAAATTCTGCTTGAAATTCTTATTATTTTCTCAATTTTTTGCTGCCTATTTTCAGCTGTTTCTTGAAAAGTGTTTTGTCGTAAAGTCCCCCTTTTCGGGGTAAGTCATCAATTATGGGCTTAATCAATTGACGGTTATACCAAACTAGATTACCTTTGCAATGAGTGCAATCAAGTTTTACCAAAGGTTTTGAGTACTGTAAAACAAGAAATATTTGCTAGCAATTTAATTTCGCTAATACCCCAAAATCGCAAAATTAATTTGCCGCTAATATTAATAATGTACAATGATTTCAATGGCATGCTGAGGCAATTAGTGAAATTAAAATGCTGCCAAAAAATCCAGATTCTGAAATTCGCAAAATTTTCTTTCCGCCAATATTTCTTGTTTTACAGTATTCATACCAAGACACAGAAAAGTAGATTATTATTGCATTCAGTGGATACATACACATTTTTTATAATTAAGAAAACTTCAACAATACTTCTGCCTTCCTTCAAGATTTATACTTTTATGTAACAAAATAGACATGATAATCAAATACAGCATGAATAAAACAAAATAAAAAAACTCTAAATCAATTAAACACTTTCGTACTTAATTCAAATGTCACCTTCTATCAAATTATCATTAGCAAAATTTTGTTTGGAGCACACATGGCTTTGATAGCTGTCTTGTTCTGGTTTGTTGTTTGATATTATGTTTTTGTTTTGGGTTGTTATTACCTCGGGCCTTACTGGCCTTTCAATCACCTCCATATATTTGTTTGTTTTAATTGTATTTTAATCATGTTTTTAGTGTAAATATATGGAAAACAAAACTGACTGAACTGAACTGAAAATAAATCTCTCGATCAGAGGCCTGTCACTTAGATACCATGCTAAAGAGGTTTTAATTATGAAGATGTTTGTAAATTTTCGATATAAATACCGTGGCAAAGGTTATCTAAATCATAAGGGTCGATATACTTTCATTCAAAGATTTTGACAAAAGTACTGATGTTCCATTATGAGGTATACAAATAATACTTATACACAAGTTTTCTTTGTAACTTTGAAAGTAGAAGTATTTGACAAACAATCCATAAACACTTGTGTGTTCTATGCTGGTGTGTAATGAGATTCCATTTACTTGTAAGCTGAAATCAGACTCAACACAAACATACTGAGTAAGTATGTGTAAATGGCAGTTTTGAGCTATTCCCATAGATTGATATCAAAATGCAACACCACTTGCGTCGACGCAAACCGAATTGAGAAAAGCTGAACTTTCCATCGCGTTTTCATGTTTCTACTGCCATATTTCGTTTGCGTTTTGAGTGTGAATTTATTGCGGTGTCGTTTGCAGGGAAAGTTACTGGAAATCCAACACAGTTCGTCATGTGAGTGCAAGAAAGTCGTATCTGCAATGGCTTCCCTAAGTTATATTTATTTTTCAACTTGTCACAAGAATGTGAAAATCTCTCAAAATTTAACTGTCTTATATCAGTGGTTCCTGAAACGGTTCTTCAGGTGACACGACACCGTCACCTGAAGAACCATTTCAAGAACTACTGACCAAAGATTGGAGATTAGTCAGTGTGCAATCCAAATTTATGACAAATGGCAGCTATTGCAGATACGACTTTCTTGCACTCGCATGACGAGTTTACACAAAATTATTGTATTGATATTCCTAGCCATTAATTTTCTGCTAAAGAATACTAACCTTATTTCAGCACCATGTCATTATTTGACAACAGTTAAATACATTTGACTATATACAACATATAACATAATATATGTAATTTGAAATAATTGTTTAAACCATGTTTAAACAAAAACAAACAATAACAGACTTCCACTGAATATATATGATAAGGGATGAAAAACATCAATTCCTAGTTTACATAACAGAACAACTGAAATTTTTATATTGGAAACTGTTATTTTTTTTAAAAATCACGATTTAACAGATTTTGTTTATCTAGAAATTAATTTTGGCAACTGACTGCCCCATGAATGTTTTGTTAATCTCATAGATAAGCTAATTGTTACTGCAGTGAAACAAACCACTAACATCGCCTAAGAGTAGGATCTTGGTCACATCTCCTTTGGAACTGGGCAGATTTACTTTATAGAAAGATCAAACATTCACAACTATCAAACAAGGCAATCTCATCATTATAACTTAACAAGAAATAAGAAATCTTTCGCAGACCATTGCATTAGAACGAGCGGACCAAACCTTTGGAATTCACTCCCAAAATCATTAAAACAATCCAAAACTGTTAAACATTTTCGAAACACACTCAAATATAATCTTATACAAAAGTATGACTAAATTTTGAGCTTGTCCATTGTCTTGTTATGTATGTGATTTGATTTTTTTTCTTTCCTGTGTTATTGCAATGTTGTTGGTTTTTTTTAGCTATTTATTTGTAATTTCATGTATAGGGGTGGCTATTAACTGGCCTTATTGGCTCCCCCACATATATGTGTTCTTTTTATATAACATGTTTCTTGTAATATATGTATATATGGAAATAAAGAACCTTAAACCTTTAATTGACAGCAAATAATCTGAGGATATTGTAGATAACACTTGGACTATAAAATTAGTGGCCTCAACCCAGATTTTAAAGTAAGATTTTGCTAGTCTTAAGGCTCGCTTCTATCTGAACACGTTATTTGATGGGGGAAATCTCACCTCTAAAAAGGCCCCCAAGTCCAAAAAACAGCTCGCTCGTCCTAAGGTTAGCTATAGTCAGAATATGAAAATATTCCCGAGGTGCAAATTTGGAACACAATTCTGGTACCATAATGATGTTCCAAATGTGCAGCTAAGGAATGCTGTACTAGAATTGTACTTGATTTTTTCCAGGGATATTATCATAAAAAGTGGTCAATACCATCCAGTGTCTTGCTAAATATGTGATATTGCTTATTCCTTATTATTATTATATTGATATTCCTATAGCATAGGAATTTTACTAAATATAAGCTTACTCCAGGTTGTTGCTTACTAGTTCATTTACAACAATGAAATGTTAATAAATAGTTTACTGTTTAACTACATGCAATGTAATTAACCCTTTAAATTAACCGTCACTTCTAAATGTGTAACAAATCTTCATACTCATATAACTGAAACATTATCCAGGTTTTTCAACCTAACCAGTTTGGCACGTTGGTATACAAATATTAACTGCTTATGAATGTGATAGTAAAAAAAAATATAATAAAATAAATCAATCTTTCAATGAGGGTTGGTATATTTTTACCATCACATGAATATAAGCAGTTAATATTTGTTTTATATAACTCATCTATAGATTCTAGTCATTTGATAACTTTTGATTTGTACTTACCCATTACCCATGTAGAAGAAAGCAATAGGCCCCTATACTGTATACTGTAGTTTTGATATACTATTAAGCAATTGAAAGTGATAGTAAAGACTATCAAACGGATGATAGTGATAGTAAAAATGACAAATGGTCGTATGTCACAATCTAACCAATCAAATGACTAGAATTTATGGATGAGTTATATAATATGAAATAACTCAATGGGAGGGCAAAGAGAAGTTGAATAGAACAAGAGAATATACCGTATCTGCTAAAAAGGTCACTTGACTTCTTGCATTTGGAATTTCAAATTCATCACATTATTCATAACCGTGCCAAAAAGTATCACATCAAATCAAAAACAAGCTTCTTGATGTTCCATCACAGGTAATGTTTTCGTTCTTGACAAAAGCACTTGTCAGCTGCATTTCACAAAATGGATTTGAGCTACATGATGCTATATATCCATCAGGAATATTTCAATTACTGCTTCAGGACAAGTTTCATTATGCCTGTTCTGTATATGGCTACAGCTCCAGTTTGGTTTTGTTAAGACATTTCAATGTTGTATGAGCTGATGACGTCACTTCAAACTATGGAAATAGTCCAGTTTGTTTTTGTCACAACTTTGAATTTGATCAATTAGTCCAAGTCTCATAATACCTGTTCTATCTATGGCTACAGGGCCGACCCAAACCTCTCAATTTGTCATGTGAGTGCAAGAAAGTCGTATCTGCAATGGCTGCCCTAAGTTATATTTATTTTTCAACTTGTCACAAGAATGTGGAAAATCTCTCAAAATTTCACTGTCTTATGTCAGTGGTTCTTGGAATGGTTCAGTCACCTGAAGAATCATCACCTGCAGAAGAACCATTTCAAGAACCACCGACCCAAGAGTGGAGATTTTACAGTGTGCAATCCAAATTAATGACATAAGGCAGCTATTGCAGATACGACTTTCTTGCACTCACATGACGAATTGTCCTTTGGTTCGAGTTTCATGACGCTGGTTCTTTTTCCTCTTGTGTTTTTCTTTCCTCAATACTATTCTCTAATGCAAGGGTCTGCAGGACAGGCAGTAGCAGTTGAAATGCATCTTGAATATATGAAGAGCTATTGGAAGCCTGGAATCAAATGAAATGGTGAAATCACATGAAAGACAAATTGCAAACTATCAATCTGATACTGTACGAGGAGCTTTCAAAAAGTTTTAACCTTTACCCAAAAAAAAATATAGCCAGGAACGTAATTTTATTATGAGAACCTTAAGGCAGTCACTTTGCAAAGTAACACATGGTCTTCGGTACACATCATACACTTGATAAATTTAATGATGTAACTATTCAGTATTATAATGGTAATGTTATTGAGCGTGTTTATGAATTTAAGTATCTTGGTGTCACTTTTGACCCACTATTGACTTGGTCAAAAAATATACACCAAATGTCTTCTAAAATTTCTAAACGATGTGGTGTTATCAGATGTGCTAAATACTTTGTTCCTAAAGATATTCTTGTTATGCTTGGTAATGTTCTTGTTTTGCCTAACTTTGATTATTGTTGTTGTGTATGAACCAATACCTCTAATGAGCTTCTTAATTCTCTCAAAGTACTTCAGAACAGACTTGCACCCATTATTCTATCTGCTGATATAAGAACTCCAGTAAATGATATGATGCATTCTTTACAAGGGAACAAGCTTACTGATAGGTGGTACAACCATATGGTTACTATGATTTTGAAATGTATGAAAGGTATAGCACCTGAATATATCTATTAATTCTCAATTCATTTTTATGTCTAATATTCATTCTAAGGGTACTAGAAGTCAAAGTAACAACTGTCTCTATGAACCTAAATGGAATATTGGTGCAGGAAATAGAACCTTTAATTATCAAGCAGTAAGAATATGGAACAATCTTCCTGTTGAAGTTAGATGTGACTTTTCTGAATACAGTGTCAAAAAATTGAAACAGCTATGTGTTATAAAATGTACTTAAAATTATTTGTACTTTTTCATGCTTACAGTATATATACCTCATGTACTATGTATATGTATTGTTTATTTCAACTACCATGTAAATTGTTATATTCAACTATTGTATGCAGGGCCTCCTTGGAAATCAGTACTTATCATTGAAGGGGCTACCCTGCCTAAAGAAAGAGTAAATAAATAAATAAATAAATTTAAACAGACTGACCATAGATCATCATAGTCTACTGAAAAAAATACACTTCATATTTCGATGAATATCAACATATTCAGGTCGGCCATGTATTAACTTATTGTTTCTAATAGACGCCCAAGGGTGGGCGATTATTAGAGACCAATTTTCAATCTCAAAATTCGCACAAAATCGCTAAGTAAGCTTAACATGGCCCCCGATAACAATTTTTCATCATTTCCGGGATCGCGACCTCATTTGTACCGTTTCTTGTTACTAGCGATTGTTGGTTAAAGTTTAATGATGCACGAAAATGCTACAAAATTGAATGTTTTTTAACACTTCTCTTTGAAATTTTTGGGGTGGGCGTTTAATAGAGACTGGGCGTCTATTAGAAACAATACGGTATTACATCATTGTGAAAGCAACTACACTTAAGTGGCTTAGCAAAGAAATGGTGTTGGACACAATTTCAAAGTATTTATCCCAGGCTTTTAGCGCACTTTCTGGCGTACTGTATCTTGCGCTTAATATAACACGATCTTACACTTACGTCATTTTTATATTCACGCAGAAGACCATGCGCGTTACTCCTGACGGAGCATGGCTCAAAGCGCACAGTGCTTAAGGTATTAGTCATTGCTAAAAAATGTCAATTTTTTGCTTAATTTTGCTAAATATCTCAAAAAGTAAGTCGGTGACCATATTTTTTCATGACAGTTTTTTAAAGAACTATATAAAGACCAAAACATAAGTGAAAAATAGAGCAAAATTTAATTATAAGTTTTTTTGTCAGATTTAATTTGATTTTACCATAGAAGTCAGTGGAAAAACATAGTGTTTTTTAAATGAATTTTTCTCAAAAACTAAGTCGGTGGCTCCCCTTTTTTTATTTCAGAAATTTGATCAGCACATATGAAAACACCTTATATCAAAAATAAGGACAATAAATAAACACCTCACAAAAGATAAGTAGACAGTTAGTTTAAGCCCCATAAATTCAAGAACGAGCCCTCAAAGTCAAACAATATTGACATATATGAAAAATATGCATTCTCAGGTAAATGTTAACCCCAAATTTGACATCAAAACCATTATCATTATTTCACACCAACCGTTTGAAAAATCTATCTCGGTTTTCATTTCTCACATTTTGGGTATACTTGCAGTTTTATAGAGCATCAACAGTGCTTCTAGTGGAATTGATAGACGATCGATGTTTTTCATATTGGGTAGAGTACATAGCTGCTGTTGTCTCATATAAATGTTTTAACGCCAACTTAGACACATGTAATTATCCTTTAAGATAGAATTGGTTTGACTTTTTTTGCCTATAAATATAGGCCAATAAGCCTAATACCTTGATTTTCTTAAATTATACACGTAAGTTAAAATATTTTTCTTAAAAAATAAAGAATTTTTACTTCAGCATTCATGAAGCAAACACATAGGTTCATGTAAGATGTATGACATCCCTTTAAGCTTTTAAAACTTGGATATATACACTAAACAAAATTATGTTAAAATAATCGATATATTCATATTCATATTTATTATTTATTCATATTCATATTTATTTATTATTTCCATATCAAAAAAATATATATTGCAAGGCAGGAGTAGAGATGGACCATTCATAGTGTATTATGTGTATTACCCTATGTGAGAAATGAAAGCTGACATCCACATTTCAAATGGCTGGTGTAAAACAACGATATTAGTTAAGATGTCAAATTTGAAGTAACATTTAGCTGAGATTGCATACTTTTCAAATATGTCAATATTGTTTGTCTTTGAGGGCTCATTCATGGATTTATGGGGCTCAAACTAACTGTCCACTTATCTTTTGTGAGGTGTTTAGAGGAAATCTATCTGTGCTAAGCCACTTTAAGTTGTTGCCAAAATTCTTTGTTCAAAGTAAAACAAAACATAGTGAGCTGGTTGCATTTACATGAAATGGGTTCCTGTCCTCTAAATTCTACTTTACACTGTTTGAGGAATTAGTTGAAAAAAGAATGCCCCTCTTACCTCTAGGTAAATATTGGTGATGATAGGATTGACAGTCTCCGACGCATTCTCTGTTGCATCGTCATTAGCAATAACATTAAGACGTTCACAGAATTTGCCTGCAAGACTACCTAATTCAGCACACAGCGTACTTGTGAGTCTGCGATATGAGAACAAACAAAAAATAACAAGATACCCCAATAAATGTTTCCAAAATATTGAGTCAAATTCAAGTTAAATTGAATCAAAAACATGCATAACATTCACAGTACAAATTGTAAGAGTTCAGATTTATGCCATATTCCCATTATCATAATCAGTGCCATGACAAGATTCAATTGGCAATCCACATTTTCTGACCAGCAATTATAGGTTCATTTACTTTTTTATGCACAAATGCTTGATTTTTCCAAGATTGAAACAGCACCAAGTATAGACCATTCTTATAATTGACATACTTACGCCATTGATGGGGTAAATCCACAGAATTGGAACTTAAAAGGAGGCCAAGTAGGGTATTATCATACTTGGCCTTGTTCTGAGTTTTGATTCTCCGTTCATTTCTGTGGATTTACCCCATCAACGATGGGAGTATGTCAATTATATGATTGTCTATAACAAAGCAACCCCAGCTGGGATAATAAAACCCGGGGGAGGCACTCCCTTATATCAGTGGATATCGGTTTTATAACTAAGCTGACACCAAATTACCCCATTTTTTCACACCCTCTACACCGAATGCTCAATTTTTTCCAAGTCTTAAACTTAAATATCCTCTATTTTCTGTCCTTGGCCTAACATGCCTTATGTCTCCAATTATTGTCTTCTTCTCAATCCGAAGCGGTCAAACACTAATGGAAAAACAGATATTCTCATTTCAGTACCTGGATTTCTGCTTGGAGCCATGGATTCCAGTACAAATTGTATAGCCAATCATCCATTTTTACACTCAAAGACTTGGATTTTCTCACACTGAATTGTCCCTCTTTTACCGCAATCCTACACTGAGTCTCCTTGATTTGTCGCTGAGGTCGGCACATGCCCGTCACTTTTGAATTTGAGATAGATTTCACCCAATTTTTTTTGTAGATTTCGACCAAATTTGAAATCATGCTATAATATGAAGTAATTCTACCAGATCCTGAACTCAAGTCTTGAAAATTAAATTTATTGTAGAATTTTTTAGCAGTCAGTAATGGGAAGATGCAATCTCCAACAGTCTGTGTTTGCTTTTCAAAACGAATCCATAAATGGTTAAGAATACCCAATCCTGATTTTCATAATACAAGGAACATTAAGCTAAGAATGGCAAAGTGTGATGTTTGTAACAAACAGTAGATAAGTGTAACTTTAGCTTTAATATATTGTGCTAATGTCTATTTTGATAACAAGCTCTCTGTAATCTGCTCCCACAATCCCATAATAATTATTCAAACAATCAAGCTTCTACGTGGTCTGTGCGTATGTGTACTGTCATATGTCAGTGGATAGCAACTGCAGGCCAATAGATCCCCCTATTTATCGCTAAGCTGACACCCAATGACCCCATTTTTTTACACCCTCTACACCAATGCTCCATTTTCCAAGTCTTACATTTAAATAACCCCCAATTGTCTATCCTGGGCCCAATGTCTCTAATTCTTGCCTTCTTTACAATCCGAAGAGGCCTAAACACTAACAGAAAAACAAAATATCCTTATTTCAGTACCTGGATTTCTTCTTGGAGCCGTGGATTTTAGAGCAAATTGTATAGCCAATCATCCATATTCACATTCAAAGACCTATATTTTTTGGATTTCCACACTAAATGACCCCGTTTATTTAATGAAATCCTGCACTGAATGCCCTTGATTTGCAGCTGAGGTCGGCACATGCCCGTCACTTTTAATTTGAGTGCCTACCTGAGAGTACTTCACAATTTAAATCGCATGATAAAGCTCACACATGAAGATCGCGATGACTGGTCAATTTTCCATAACAGTGACAAAAAACTTGGTTTGGCTATCATGGTAGTCGCTTACAGCGCAGGGTACAACTTGACAGCAGGCATTGATGTGTAAATTTGCCACGAAACGGAACTTGTTTTAGGATATGTAAACCCAATCTGAATCACTATGTAAACCCAATCTGAATCACTATGTAAACCCAATCTGAATCACTATGTTCACATGTGTAACAGACTTGGGGCCGATTTCACTAACACTAAAATGTATCGTTAACACATTGTAGACCTTGATCCTTCATATAACGTTACGAAGAATTTCAATTTCACCCGTATAAAATTCCTATAACTCATGATGTGTTGTACGCTTACAAAAGGTTTTTACGTCTTTGTGAGATCCAGTCTAGCTGCAAGCTAAACCCTTCGTAGCTACGATGCATCGTAATTGTTTAGTGAAATCGACCCCTGGGTAACAGGTCCGGTTAACTTACTTGGACAGGCTAGTTGCTCTCTGTATAGTGCTCTTATGTTGGTCCTTATCTTGGTGTAGCAGCATTAACTCAGACGATTTATGGAATTGTTCTATGCTCCTGGCTGACAGCTCTGCTAGTGTCTCTATTGCTTTGATGTGTAATTCCTAGGTAGATTGAACAAAACATGATATATATGATACCCGCTCTTGTGAAATGTGCCAAATATTTCTGATGCATAATGTATATTGCATCCATATATGTGATGGGCCACATATAGTCTTTTAAACTAAAAATGAGCAGCTAAAATACTAATGTTGTCTCTTTTGGTAACTTTATCAGGGATGGTTATGGCTTTTTGTAATTTTGCCTGAAATGTGAATTTCCCAATACTTTTGTACAGTGAAGATCGCAGCATTTTTGCCTGAATTCAGGCAAAAACCTGAGATAATCATGCCTGCTTTATGCTATCATACTTACTACAAAACTTCAAATTCAAATTCATTGCTAACCATTTATCTCTGAACTACATCAGATTTAAATAAACCAATGGACAATGAAAATTATATCATTTGAAAGCTAAGAATATAAAAATTAGAATACGTAACAAACTCAAAAGTTTAAAAAAATACTATGCCTTCCCTGGACCACTAATGTTGCCTGAAAGTAGGTCACATGCTTGGCTTGACCCCAGATGACCCACTCACACAGGGGACATAAATGTACCTCCTGCCAAAGAACCATTGTGTCCAGGTCGCATGGAAATTCAATAAAGTATGTGGAATCGCTGACCAATCTAGTAATTTTGACCACAAAAAAGTCACTGACACCTAATAACCCCTAGATGACCTTTTATCCTACTGACATAGGGGTCACTTGCATCTATCCAAGGACCATTGTGTCTAAGTTACAACAAAATATGACAGAGTATATAGAAACAGTGATCACTTTTGTAAATTGTAACATTTTGCCTCCACACAGCCAGCCAGCTACACACACCCCAACCCGGGGGTCTTGGGAACTCAATTTCAAAAAAATGAAGCTAGGGAACCGAATTTTTTTTAAAATACTAGGCTTGCAAACTAAGGTTGGGCTTGAAATGGGGGTCTAGTGAGCGGCAGACAAGGCGTGAAAAGGGGGTCTTGAGGGCCGCACATACCTGTATCACCTTTCTATGCCAGTGCCCCCCCCCCCGGGACCCCAACACGACCAAAGTATCCACATGTATCTATCTTGCAGATGACACAAAAATTGCAACTTCCGCACATTTTGTGGGAGTAAGGCTCATATGCAGTGTTCCTGCTAAGGCCGTATGGCATGCCATTGGCGCAGGAGCTGTAAAAATTGGCGCAACGAGTTTCTGAATGTGTGTGAGAAAGATATTTTTCTAGCTTTATTGAGCCAATTTTTAGCCATAGCTCATGATTTTGGCACAAACACCTCTTCAACTTTGTAAAAATTGCTCGAATTGGCGCAAGCTCAAAAACCTTAGTGGAACACTGCTCAAATATCTTATGACGAAATCGGTATCATCCATTTTGAATCAACTGAATGGATTCTCAAATCACTTAGGTTTTAGTATTGGTCAGAATTGGCCGATTCTGATCTTAGTTAGTTTCAAATCGGCCAATTCCGATTCTGATTCTCTAAGCGTAAATTATAAAGGACAATATATTGCCGATATTAACGCAAAATCAGTGAATCAATTTATCGTTTACGTATCATGTGGTTGTAAAAGATACTTCTAGGCAAAAATGTGTATTGTTTATAGTATTTTAATATTGCCTGTTGGGTCTGGTTGGTACTAAAAGATGCAATTAACTCGATTTTTTGCAGTTTTCCTAGGGTTCGTTGAATCGATTTATGACATCGGCAGAATACAGATTTGTTCAGAATTCCGATTCAGATCTGATAAGCTTAAAATCAGTCCGATCAAATCAGTCAAACACTGTTAGGTTGACCACACTAATGTGGACTGCAATTACGTCATAACCACAAAATTGTCCAAAGTTGATCTAAAAATGTTACAGTATCACACTCAAAGGTTCATTGTAGATAAGAAAATTTCAATTTCCATTTGATCTGCCAATTAAGCTAATTTTAAAATGTTGACTCTAGCGGGCAGTATTGTTTGTTGTTGGCAACGATTATTAATGAAATAAAATATTTCAAAATAGCTGTTGAATTTGATAATGAAACTTTGCATACTTCCATTGTTACCACTAATAATTCAAATGATGAAGAAATCCCAAAATTTTTAGAAAAAAGTTTGGGAATGATAACTTAAGTTCATGTACCTTTAAGCTGAACTTATGTTAAAAAGCAAACATAAAGATCAAGTTTTGAGCTTGACATCAAAATATCAATGAGACCATTTCAACCCAGGGGGGGGGTACTTAGTGAATAGGTGGGTGTACTGATGCAAGGCCAAGAACGGTTGCATTTTTGACCTCCCAGATTTGCCAAAGGCCAAGGTAAATTTTAACCGAAGGCATTTTCCGTCGGTGCCCCTACAGTTGCCGTGATGCACTATTACTTAGCAATGCCTAGTGCTATTCTTTAACATGTAATTGCCTTCTAAAACAGTGTGCCATTTCAAAATTACCTTGAAATGGGGTGCCCTTCAGAATCCTTAAAATTTACCCAAATTTTTCCTTTGGTTTACCTATCGGTTGCCAAATTGGGCTTTTAAAGTACTGAATACCTGTATTGAACGGTCCAGATAACGGTTATTAAAGTCAAAGTGGTTTACACATAGGTAGCATTTTTTTTGGCTTCTTCAGGTTTCCAAAATGGGTGGTAGTCGAAAACTCCAGCCGCACATCCCTACCCAACCAAAATCTGAGTACCCCCACCCCGCACCCGGGATTTCAAGTATTAATTGAGCTTAAATGTGTTCTGCTAGATTACCTTGGGGTCTTTCTTGTCCCCTTCTTCCTGTGCCTTCTGACATTCTACTAACCATTCATGGGCACTTTTCTGCACCTGTGGATAGAGTATACAAACTCAGTTTAGTAATAGATTTTCTCTGGTATACATTTTGCTGATAGTATAAAAATATTAACTGACTATGAATGTAAGGGTATAATCATATATACTCTATAAACCTTGAAGTATGCAACAAGCACTCAAACTCTGTTACAAGATCCATAGCATATCACTTGTATTTTACAACATTGTGAACTGATGGTTTTGTTTTGTGTAAGAGACAACTGATGATTGATTAGGATGGAGTAAGGCCAAATCACTGTGTATTAATATTTTTTTACATGAATTGTTCGTGATTTTGGTATTATTTTGGACTAATTTTGTTGCTAACACATGGACAAACATGGTCATAAATTTATTTGAATATTCAGCAAGATTTGGTATGCTGTTATGATTCGAGAAATACGCACTATTTTACTTCCCTGTATGGTCATATTGGTCTATGTTCGTTAATCGGCTGCTTGTTGCATACTTCAAGATTTACAGAGTATAGTGAAAGATGTGTTGTTTCATTTCACAAGTCAGTATGGCGAGTGAAATGGTATATATACATCTTTCACTGAGTGATGATATTTCTACCCTCACAAAGATTTACAGGGGAGATACCAGACTCGCCGTCATTTTATTCTGGCATGGAGACAAAATTGGGGATATTCGGGTTTTTGCAGATGATGCATTGCATCTTGTCATGATGCTAAAATATTGAAAACATGCACACATGCTTTGTGTGTGTATTTACATAGCTTGCCTCTAAGCACTTCCCAATCTCAGCACTTAAGAGTTGATTTTGGCGGGAATCGAGTGGACCCGAATACCCCCAATTTGAGCTCCATGGCTGACAATGCCATTACATGGACCAGTATACAGAGTCCAGTATCTCCCCTGTAAATCTTTGACCTTCACACAATTTCAAGGCAGTAAATATTTGTTTTATATAACTCATTTATAAACTCTTTTACCTCAAAATATTGATAACTTCACTATCATCTCTCATGGTTGAGATGCCCCATGGAAAAATTGGGGAGTCCATGACTAGGCGCATGTGAATTTCAGTAAAGTGTAGTGATAGTTTCAATAATCACACAGAGGGAGAAGGTAAATCTATCAAATGGCAATAAACCAATGAAATGCCTAGAATTGAGGACCCTAGAACCAGAAGGGGGTTAAGTCACATTGAGTACAAACTGAGAAAATGGCACAAACATTATATCATTTGTGTTGTCTTGAATGGTATTGCTGTGTCTCGCAGTGACTCTTACACATGCTCTGATCATCAAATTACTACAAAACTTGTACAGAATGTAGAAATGAGAATTCTGTAGCAGGAAATTTACACAACTCAATTTTCAAGATTTTGTGACTTAACCCCCTTTTAGTTCTAGGGTCCTCAATTTATGTCTGAGTTATAAACATTGCGAGTATCTACTACATATGTATATTTAGAAAATACATTGTCTATGTCTATTGATTTCTATGTGATCGCTGGTCCAAGATGAACAATTTGACACCTTAAATTATGAAATTGGACAAAGTATTTGACACCTTAAATGATGAAATCTGACAAAGTTGAAAAGGTGACCAGATAGCTAGGGATATATGTATAAAGAAATTAAAATTAAAATAATTAAACAAAAAATGAAAGCCATATTTGCTCTGTTCGTTGCCAAGGTACTGATGCACACTATGTTAATACTTTCAGAAACAAAATATGACATAGAGGATAGCCTCATGGGTGTCTAACACAGCTTCCCATGAGAGTCCTCTGTCAGATGGTCAAATTTATTTGCCAGTTTTAGATGCATGATTTCCTCCAGAGCACCTGCAGGAAAATTTGCGGAACCAACTTTGGACAGGCTACCAATTGCACATAATGTTAGCGCCAAACCTGAGACAGCCATGGACTCATTGGTGCAATGTTTGGACAGTATACAGTTGCGCCACCTGCCTCCCCTACAGAGAAAATCAAAGCCATTAAACACTCAACTTTGGAGCTGGGTACATGTAATGAGTTGGTGTGATTTGGACAAGGGTAATACCCTGGTCACATAACCTTGTGGCGAGGTTATGATATGTTTACGGCGTCATACAAGGTAGATTTCAGCGGACACCGATCAGACACCGGTGTCTGAAAGCCATATAGATGCCGGAAACGTGCTGCAAGAATTTAATTCTGAGTTAAATCCTTGCGGCTTGCATATGATGTCTTCAGTTATGGTCTAATAACCACCGGAGACCGACCGGTGACCGACCGGGGATCGCAAGAGCTCACAAGCATTCAACGGTGTCATACCGATGTCATACCGGCGTTGCGGCTTCCTTCGGATTACCAGACACCGGTCTGTGACCGGTGGTTATGTGACCAGGGTGTCAAGCACATACCTTCTGTAATTTGTCTGGAGTAGCAGCGACACAAACACCAAATAAATGCTCTGTTATTATGTTGACAAAGTCTTGCTCATCTATCGATTCATCTGAAGAGAGAGAAAAAAATTATTAAAACGATATGCAGATAACTATAGTTGTTGGATTTAATTTGTGAACGTGTGTCTATAGCAAATACATGTGGTCTCTGATGCAAGCGTACATTTTCAAGGTTGTTAAGTTCTCATGTACGCACAAAACTCTGAGTACGCATTCACAAATTAAATCCAAGAACTATAAGTTCACTGTTTGTTCTTAATTTACAAGCTACACACTCAAAAATTTTAACAAACCACAATGAAATTTATTGTGTATCACAGAATGAACACAATTACAATAATACAAATTTCAAAAAAACGGTTTGGGTTATGTTCTGAAGCTATTAATTTAGAGGAAAAGCACACTTTCTATTCACTGCAAAACTTGACATATCCTAGTCAACACCCAGAGTACAGGGCCCTATTGTTTGTGAATGCAACCCTTTCCATGGATTTTTGTTTAAATTGTCCAATAAATGATTATTTTGCCTATAGACGTGTGCATTCCTACTTTGCCCTAAAAGTATGTGTTAAGTGATCTGAAGCATATATGGCCTAGAAGAACAGCACAGAATTGCAAATAAAAAGGTTGATAAATTGACGAGTTGTAAAACTGGGCAGATTAGTCTTAGCTGTTAAATAAATTGAATTTGAACCAAACTGTTGAATTCAGCTGAACTGATTTGAATAGAACAAAATCAAACTGAATTGATTTGAATTGCACTAGACCAAACTGAATTGAAATTTATGAATTAACTGAATGAAACTTTATTTACAGTGTAAGTATTGAGTATTAACATTTACAGACTATAGTTGATAAGATCCACTTCTCAATAAGCTTACCAATTTCATCTGATTCCAAGTCCTCAATCTGGAAGGCATCCTTGATCTCATCCAACTCTGTCTGAATAACACTGAGCTGGTCACCTGATATCGATGCCAGCAAACTTTGTACCTTCATTTCGCTCTGATTGGATAGCATTTCTAGTGCTTCTAGATGAGCTAAACCTGGAGTTTTGTGAAAAACAAAATTATGAGATCTTAAAATAACATTCTTTTGACCATTAGCAAAGTATTTCAATAAATTGAGCCAAGAGGTTTTGAGGAAAATGTAAAATATATGCTTTTTCTAGACCAGGGATGAAAGTTGGTGAGTGAAAAATTGCAGAAAATTTACAAAATGTGCTATTAATAGCATAAACGCTGTATTTTTTTTTACAGAAAGTGAAAAAAATTGCAAAATTCTGCAAAAATGCAGAAAACTTGCATCCCTGCTAGACATATTGACCAATTTTGAACCTAGTACCTTGGTGGGGGGGAGGGCGAGGTTTTAAAAATCTTATTTTTATGTTTTTCTATATCTTGACGAAGTTGGGTAAAGTGTTTGGTTTTTTCCCTTCTCATTTTTGGGTCAAGATTTTTTTTTCACCGCCTTCAAAGGTTTCCATGTACCTCTCGAGAATCAAATGGAGCGCCCCATAGGCTGCGATCACATAGAAGTATACGCATACATGGGTATACGTTATTTGATATACGCTCCTGGGGAGGCACTCATGTGTTTAGTGATTGGGAAAATCCCTGTCAATTTCAAATGAGTGCCTATCCCAGGAGCTGAAGTGAAGACCGTATATCGTATACTTCTATGTTGTTGCAGCCTTATCGCTCCTTATGGCTCAAATAATCCCAAGAGTTCTTCTCCAATTAGAAATCAATGGTCCATATTTCAAATAAAGGCTGAAATAAGTCCCTGAGTCTTTATAGCCCATCACAAATGGAAGCAAATTAAATATTTGTATTTCAGTTTGGCGGAACTCACAATTCGGATACGTATCCGAATTCGGATACTCCGTATCACAATTCGGATACCCATATCCGAATTCGGATTAAAAACAGCTGAAACTGGATATCAGCTGAAATGAATATTCAGCTTCGCCACACACCATACCGGTATGTATAAAAGTCAATAACATTATCATCATTTGTCATCTAAATTCTAACCATGTATTGGCCAAATTATTTTGCCTTCTGTGATAAGAAGCAATCAGGACATGTTTCGAAGCTGTTCCGCTGGAATTGCACAGATGGAAATGACATTTCCACAGATAGATTTATCATAAATACAAGAAAGATGTTCTACATGCACTTTCCAGCTTGCGCTATCGCTTTGTTTCCTGCGCCAAGACAGGAGTATCAGAATTCAGATACCCCTCCATATCCTTATTCTGATACGGGTATCATAATTTGGATACGGAATGTGCGTAATAATCCAAATTTGGATACGTATCCGAATTGTGAGTTCCGCCGAACTGATTTACCTTGGTAATTATCAAACAAAATACCAAAATGAACCTTCTCCATCTCTCGCTGCTGCTCCTCAGCTTGTGTGGCCATCTCGGCAGACTCTTTTGCTTCGCGCAACATCTGAAAAATTGTGATGTAAATTGAGAATTGTATTATCAAATAGAAAGCAACATGCTTTTGTATGCTTGTACCTGTGCATTTGCTCAGATGTTGAATTATATAGACTTTTGGACCAGTCTTCTGCCCAAATATGAGTCCTGGAAAAAATATTTTGTTTCCAATAACATCTAATGCAAATAAAATTTTGCACACAGTCAAGAACATACTGGGGTGATGTTGGCACATGTCCAAAGCCTTTCAAAATCAAGATTAACATTTTCAAATTGCTTTAACTGTAATCTGTATCAATTTTACCCCATCACGTATTGTAGAATCAGGACACGTAAAAATGTGTTGTTGTTTTTTTACATTTTTTATCACTGGTCGGCAATAGATCAAGGTATACTTGATACCCACGTATCACACGTATCATTATGAAGCTTAAATACTGCTCTTCCTCATTTTATATAAGTTATATTTTTGTCAGACACATAAAGTATGTCAGTCATTTATTTCTTTTCCCCTGGATTAATTACACTTGGTTAGTATCAATCCCGGGGGGTACTCAAATTTGGTTTTGGTAGGGGTGTGCCGCTAGGAAATGTGAAGTACCACCCATGTATAAACCAATTTTCAAGAAAAATGGACCCATCCATATACCAAATGCCCAAATTTTGAGGCAAATTTATACAAAAATTGAAATTATCGGTGAAAATTTACGCTAACTTGACACAAATTTAGACTGATTTTTGTTTGAAATTTAGACAAAAATCCAAAATTCACGCCATTTTGGTGCAAATATCAAAATTTTTTGAAAGATGGAAGAAAAAAGACACATTGGCATACCAGACAGCCTGATTTTGCTACCCAAGTTTGTGGCACATCCCTGTAATCACTTCTGTACTACGTACCCCTTCCCGGGTATCTATACAGTCAATGATTCAGCAAGTACCAGGGGTTATCAAAAAGTTTTAAAGATCATAAAAAAGGGAAGGAGCTATATCAAAGAAATTTTGTCAGAAGAGTCACTCGTTCTTAACGTAACTTTTGTTGTACAATACTGATTGAAATGAAACAAACGGTATCTGAAAGTTCAATTCATGGACTATAAAATGCTATGTTTACAGACTATCTGTTAAACCTAAGAAAATTGCATGCAAAGATTGTAAAGTTTTTTCTGGGACACCCTGTAAATCTATGATGCCACACCCAATATGTAATTGTTTGATACCATAGTATAGGGTAGAGTCACCTCTTTCCATTGATACAAGATTTTGAAAATTTGTCAATTTGTGACTTCACAATGACGTAATAAAACATACCTGACCTGAAAATGTCAATTTCAGTTACTGAAAAGATGGATTTTATTGCTAAAGGTGACCTCTACAATAGCAGTGCCCCTGGACAGTTAGCTTGAAGTGGGAAACATTTGTTTTTTTGCACAGCTATTATGTAAAAATGCCTGGATCGCATAATAGAATTATGTTCCTGGCTCTATTCCTTCTGGGTGATCTTTAAAACCTTTTGATACTCCCTTATTTAGAGCTTCTACGCTATATACAGGGTGTCCCAGAAAAAAAAATCTTACATTACAATCTAATTATGTTCCTGGCTCTATTCCTTCTGGGTGATCTCTAAAACCTTTTGATACTCCCTCATTTAGAGCTTCTACGCTATATACAGGGTGTCCCAGAAAAAAAATCTTACATTACAATCTAATTATGTTCCTGGCTCTATTCCTTCTGGGTGATCTCTAAAACCTTTTGATACTCCCACATTTAGAGCTTCTACGCTATATACAGGGTGTCCCAGAAAAAAATCTTTGTGTGCAATTTTCTTAGGTTTAACATGAACTTTCAGATACCGTTTGTTTCATTTCAATCTGTAGTGTACAAAAGAAGTTGCGTTTTATCAAATATTTGGGTGGATTTTTGTCTGGTCCAATTTCATGATTTTTGCTCATAAAGCAGGCCGGTGTGTCTGAATGGCATAAGGCTAATGAGACTCAATCCTGAGTTTCCCGTCCCCCGCCCGCATTATGAAATTTCGGCCGCGTTTGCCGACCAAAATCTATAAATAATTCATTATTTTTAAAAACGATGTCCAAAAGGCGGCACAAACTGTCTAAACAAATGCCCGACACATTGAATCATTATTTTACAATGCACTGCTGACACGTTTTCTCAAGAAGTAAAACATAATAAACTATTATTAGTATTGAAATTCTGTGGTGTTTTTTTGCATACGACATTATGACGATATACCAAAAACAAAAACCACCACAGATTTTCAATACTTATAAGTATTGAGATTCTGTGGTGTTTTTTGGTATGACAATATACCAAAAAAAAAAAA
>JXSR01S006247.1:86638-100227 GCA_000969725.1 Ophiothrix spiculata
GGGGCATATTTTTTACTAGGCCCGCTCAGCATATTTTGCGGCGCCGATGTAACACGAGCAATACGTGCGCGACTATTGACCATCGGGCGTTTTCAGTGCAAAAATGATTCTTTTAACCAACCAGATGACAAAAATCTATATATTCGGTATATGAAACGAATATTGACTGCTTTTTCTTCGGGGCATGGTTAAAATTATTTCCCCTCGGTGATTTCAAAACCATGAATATGCCCGAAGCCATATTCATGGTTTTGAGATCACCTCGGGAAAATAATTTTAACCAAGAGAATGAAAGAAAATCATCTAAGGCCAAAGAAAATAAATAGTCTGTCTCAGCTTCCCGCGTGCATAGCTTTTTAAAATCCAAATTTAGAGCATTTTTTTTTTAAAGGTTTTTGAGAGATTTTCAGTTTTTTTCATCTTTTATTCCTACTACTGGGAAAAAAAAGTTAAATAAACGGCCGTGAAGCGGCTACGAAAAAAAAAGTGGCCGAAAAATGCAATGAAAAAAAAATTAGGGGGTATTTCCGCATCCGTGTAGCCCTTTTTTTCTAAAAAAAAAAACCCAAAAAAAACGCATAGCGCTTAGGGTTTTGACCTTAAGTAAGCTGAGACAGAGTTTTTTTTTTTCTTTTCTTTTCTTTTTTTTTTGGCCTAAATTTCATGAATTATTTTGCTTATGTTAAAGAAATACAATTAAGTGATAAAAATGATTTTTTTAGCTTTTCTGGTTTGTTTTGGTAAAAAATGATATCCTCCAAATGATATGGCTATTAATAGGCTTTCTGTTTCTGTTATGACCATTTTTCAATGTTGAATCATATTTGGGATCCTGAATTTAATTCCACATTTTACATATTATAGGAAAGCATACTTATATGCTTTTTATCCATTTTGGTGACAAGATAATGATTTGACAAAATACACTTGAAAATGCTTTCAGATAGGCACATTTCTTCGTTTTATGCTGTTTTTACTATTAACCATTTTTGATCAAAATCTTGTAGTATTGCTTGAACAGTTAGATCATATATAGGACAGTGACACTGATCAACCACTAGTACTTACTAGAATGAATTCCTTTAAAGGGCAAGTTAATTCCATAAAGGTAATAGGATGAGCTAATCTTATAGCTTCAGGTAAAATCAAGTTCATTTTGTCTGGGTTACCTTACACATATTTATCATAGAGTAGTTGTATGCTAATGGGGGACTTACCTTTTATTTCATATAAGTGTGTATGGTCCCAATTTCTGAACGGGGGGCTTGGATAGGAGGATTGGCTCTGAAAAAGGGGTTTAGAGAACAGAAGTGACTCTTAAAGGTGCAGGTTCCTATTTTAATATGTGTATATTATAATCTATGTTTAACTGATTGACCTTGACCTCTGAAATGCTTTTTGTGAGGTTTCTCCCTTAGTTTGCTTCTTGTTTACTCTTCATAGGCAAAACAAAGCATACAACCCTGGGGATAAGAAAATACATAAGAAATGGAAAATAGGTATCAATTAACTTTACACATTTTGCTATATCTCAAAAACTATTTTAAATTTAGGAGTGAAATTTTTGATTGACAATCAGGAAAATATGGGCTTTCATTTGACATCAAAAATACAATACTTCCAGTTGAGCCCTGGGGATGAGAATGTAATTGGAACCTACACCTTTAAAGAGTTAAAATGTGGATAAAAGTTGAGCTCCTGAATCAACATTTCTGCAATTTTACTTTAAAATGTGAGTCAGGGATCTATTGTTTAGAGCGACAAAACTGTTTAGTTTTCTTATGTTTGTAGGATATAGCGCTTAGAGACTCCGGTGTTAGGCGCTTCATAAGGACTGCTATATTATTATTATTATGCATGCTTGATATGGGACCCTGTGAATGGGATGTTGAGGGCAGTGCATCTCTGTGCCATCTTCCTGAATTGGTCAGTGCCCCCTCCCCACTTCCCCCTTTGTATGGCAATGGACTAATTGGTACTTGTTCAATGTCAGCTGTTCACATTATCACCATGTATATAACAGACCTCTTGACCAACACCTTGTCACTCCATATCATTGACCTCTTCATGTAGAATAGATCTGTCAAAATGGCATCAAATTTACCGTTAATAAATCTGTCAATGTGGTCATTCAATATACATTGTATGTAAATTTTACTTACAAACTTCCATTTTCCAAAAATGGTGCACATCATAGTGCCTTCTTATCATTGTGGAGTAGTCTCTGTACTATCTACTGAAGATGTGGACATCTAGTTGGTAAACTATATGGGGCTAGTATTTCCAAGGTTCCCGATTATATCCTGGATGGTCATAGATCTTGCCCAGATCCCTCTACAAACCCTACCACTGATCTACCTCCCCTCTGACTAACTAAATTTAGTGACTAAGCAGCGAGGCTGTGGCGCTGCGAAGCGCCATTCATTCTGACTGACCAATTTTGACTGGTTTGGTGCTAACAAATAATTGGGCTCTGTGCAAGAGTTAGGATGGTCAGTGATTTCTTTCACTGATTGTCACTTTCTTGTGCTCTGTATAGGTCACAATTATTTCACTTTATATTAATACAACCACATGTTGAATTTGTGTTTCTTTGATTCCATATCTGCCATAATTTTTGGATACATTATAGTGAATGATGTTAATTGTTGTGTCTTTTAATCCTTATACAGTGGAACCTCGTTAGCACAAAATCTGTTAACACAAAAACACTGATAACACAAAACGGTTGTTTGGTCCCAAGTGTGAATTTGTTTATGTGAAGTCAGTTGGATAACACAAATCCTGATAACACAAAATAAAATTATTGTCCTAGTGATTTTGTGTTAACGTGGTTCCATTGTAATATGATCTTTGCATATAATTATATCAAGGGTTGAGAGCCACAAGGCCGTATTTACACGGGCAACAATCCCTAGAACAAAAGGTTTCAGACCTGATGTGCTCGCAAGGTGAGTGATCTATTCAGTATCGAAGTGTTATGTGTAATCCGATTATCAACCAGACAACTGGTTTTGAACTATGATTGAATTGATCACCACACGAACATATAACACTAAAGCTGAAAACATACTCGACATCCAAACAAATTTTTCGCTACCAAACATTTGGTCGTAGCGTCAAAATGACGAGTGACCCCAAACAAAATAACGTCAACACCGAGTTGAGACCAAATAAAATTACGCGCTAGATTGCACATGCTATTGAATTGCCATGTACATTGGACCAAATGTTTGCTACCCGCTCATACTTTAAGTTCGATGGCAAATATTTTGTGACGTCACGACCAAATGTTTGGTAGGAAAAATTTTGTTTGGAGGCCGAGTATGATTTCGCCTTTAGGGTCAAATTATAGTTCTTTTTGAGCTACCAAATATTTTGTGTAACAAGTCTTTGTTATCTTATAATCTAGTAATATAATTCCAATGCATCTTCTAATCAATAACAGATAATTGGTGTTGTAAATCACCAAACATTTTCACCAAATACTGCTCAATGTGGTAGTATTGATTTTTCATCCTCAAGCCTCCGTTATTAATAGAAAATACATTGGAACTATATATCAGATTATAAGAAAACAAAGACTTGTTGCCCCAAATATTTGGTAGCTCAAAAGAACTATGTTTTCAGCCTAACTGTTGTCTGGGGATGTGCGTGATCCAGTAACTTGGTGAGTTACATAATCACTTCGATACTGAATTACACAGTGTATATGATCATTCATCCGGCAAGACCCGAAAATTTCAAATCTTTTTCGTAGGGATTGTCACTCGTGCAAATACGTCCGTTGTTAACCCTCGATATGTAGGGAAAATAACTAGAAGTGATTTTACGGCTTGTTTACAGTGGATGGTCACATTTGCAGCTTAAATGCTGAAAATTCGAAAGAAGATGAAGACGAAATACAAATTCTTTAATTTCCTCAGAACAGATATTTTTTACATTTATTACTTTTTGAAATTGATTATTTTTGCATATTTTGTTCTTTGCAGTTACAGGTATGGGTCAGACATTATCAGAGCCTGTGACGGCCAAAGATTCTTCATCGTGTGAAAACCACCTCCTCAAAGTTGGCTCCTCGTGTATGCAAGGATGGAGAATAAGTATCCTTTGAATAGCCTTGAGTAGGCCTAAAATTGTTGTATCTATTTAATAGGGCCAGTAAGACTTCTTAATTGTCGATTGGATATCCAGTGCCACAAGTACCCACAGTATGAGGTATTTAGCACAGGGGACCAACAGCTTTTTAATGAAACAAGGAGATGTGATGTGACTGGGGCTCAAACCCAGAATATTGTATTATGAGTCATGTGCTCTGTGCTCATTGGGAAGGCACTCATATTTGAAAAATGAGGATTATTCCTGTCACTAAATGAGTGCCTCCCCCGGGAGCGCATAGCCAATTTTGTATACCATATACTTCTGTTTGATCAAGGCCTTAGAGAAGAAGGGTATTTTTGATGGATAGTATTATTTTGTTCCACTTGTATCACATCTTCATAGAATATCTTTTTTCTCTCTTCGTGGAACAGTTACTATTACGTTTGGAACCAAATTATGAATACTTTTTTTTTGAAAAGTATATAAACATAGAATATGCCTATGATGGAGGAGGCATAGATACAATTTTTCCTCCAAGAAATGCATATCTTTTATTGGAGGCCATATAGCATCATGTACTTATAATTTCTTTTCATTTTAAAATCTTCCTTTCACAACAATAAAGAGCACCATTAGGCCAAAAAAAAAAAATTCTTTGGTTGCCCTCCACAGCTTTTTTCAGATAAGGGTCGGTCGGTCGGGTTTTTTTTTTTTTTTTTAATTTTTTTTTAATACTCTTCCACGGACTTCTAGGTCGATCGGCCGCTCCAGCCTTCACAACTTCCCCCACGACATCCAAATCAAAACAATCAAATACTTCTTGTAGTGATTTGGGACATCCTAAACATTTTAAGGGTTGAATATCGAAAAAAGCAAAAAATATAACTTTTTTTTTACAGTTTTCGTTAAGTTTTACATAACTTTTTTTAGAAAAAAAAATATTTTTCAATAAAAAAAAGTTTGGGTCGGGCTGAAAAATAGGGTCGGTCGGTGGAGGGCAACCAAACAATTTTTTTTTTTTGGCCTTAGGCCCAGTGGAATTTCTGAAAAAATGAGTCGGTCGGTCAGAATTTTTTTTTTTTTTAATAATTTTTTTTAAAAGCACCTAAATTATGAAATGTGGGTGCATTTTCCACTATTTTCAAAATATTTTCTCAAATAACACCCAATCTGAGCAAAATTTGGTGCTTTCCCGACCCTATTTTTTTTTTTTTAATTTTTTTTTATTTTTGAATAGGGTCGGTCGCTGAGGGCAACACAACAATTATTTTTTTTGGCCTTACAGCTAATTGTTCTGTTTGATCAGTAAATATATTTAAAATTCAGGATGTATTTAAAAAAATATTCAAAAATTATGACATTTCAAACAAAACTGCCATCGCACAACCTTTGACATTTACACAAAAATGCAGAAGTCAACATGCTGATGCCTCAATTACATGCATGACTAATAGTTTTTGCATAATGGATATCACAGTTTTGAATGATCTCGTAATTACAGGGTGTCCCAATAAACATTGTGCATGAAAACGGCACTGATTTTCTCAGAAGTTAGACACATTGTCGATCTAATAATTATACATTCTAAAGCTCATAGTTTTGTTCATCATGGTTGAAAATTTCAAGAAAATCCATCGTTGCAAACCAGAGATATCATAGATTTTATCTGCTTGTATCATTTTCCTTCTGCACAATGGGATTCCTATATGGTATAATGGTTAAGCATGTTCACAAAGAACATCGAAAGGGTCTAAACAATAAGAATAGTTTAGAGTGACAAAGACGTAACATTTCGCCAATATTCTTTAAAAAGGTTATCATATGAAGCCACTTAGGATATGTTCCTTTTTTCTTTTTCATTTTCTCTGTATTATTTATATGATTTTGTTTCTATTCGAAAAAGTACACAAAGACTGTAAAACTAGGTTTATTGGCAAAATTACTCAACGCTTCCTATGTATTGTTTGCATGCTAAGGGAAAGCTGGTTTGCTTTTCTTCTTTTGGAAACGGAAAACTTAATCTAAAGTAAAGTATATTCTTTTTATATAAATGCACCAAAAAACGAAACAAATGAACATATAGTTATCTCAGGTCTTATTTCAGATCAAAAGCAGTGAGTCCATCACTGGGTTAGTATTAATTTAATGGCAACTGCTCAGAAAAAGAAAACCTCTAAGTCTAAGAAATATTTTAAACAAAAATCTTTGAATACACGTAGATCTGGCTGCTTGCATTGCTACCAAAAATTCTAGCATCACCAAAATAATGATGTGTCTTAATAATAAACAATAAACATATGAATCAATCACATGACATTTGTGTTATTGGTGTTTTAATAGTTGCGTTGTTTTAGATTTTGGTTATTTTGGTTCTATTCTGAGAGTTCTTTAAAGTCATGTTAGTGTTTCTTTTTCACTTGTTCATTTTATTTTTTCTCGTCATTAACTTGCTGCATATCCGTCAATCTGTCTCCATTGGCTGTTGGTTATCTTTGACTCTAACGGAATGAGAGATCATTGAAATTTCTCAAGCGTCGTTTTTCATGTCCTTTGATTACAACCTTAACCACAGAATTCCCATTGTGCAGGAGGAAAATGATACAAGTTGACAAAATCAACGATATCTCTAGTTTGCCTCGATGGATTTTCTTGATATTAACAGCGATGATGAACAAAACTTTTGGCTTTAGAATGGTATAATTTTCGAGTAGCTGATATGCCCAACTTCTGAGTAAATGGGCACCGTTTCCATGCACAATGTTTATTGGGACACCCTGTATATCCCAATATACCAAAGTTTTTCATATTATCTTGTAAATTATGCGCCTTACTTTTAATTTGTTTTTGTTGGTCTCCAGGAAGGGAGGGGGTTTACTTAGTACATAAGTGTTTATGGGGATGTGCCGCAAACTTGGGTAGCAAAATTAGGCTGTCTGGTATGCCAATGGATCCTTTTTCTTTGCAAAATTGGGTATTTTGATGGGTATGTTTTTCAAAATTTTCTGAAGTTTATGCCAACAAATTTTGGATTTTTCGAATTTCAAACAAAAATCAGGAAATTTGTGCCAAATTAGCGTAAATTTTCATTTTTTGTATAAATTTGACTCAAAATTTAAGCATTTGATACATGGATGATGGATCCCCTTCTCTTGAAAATTGGATATACATGGGTGGTTCTTCAAATTTCACAGTGGCATACCCCTACCAAAATCAACTTGAATACTCCCCTCCAGGTGGGTCTATGCTGCTTAAAACCTAAAAATTTACCAGAATTGTAGAAATCTTGTTGATACATAAAGACATTTAAAGTTCAAATGGGCCAAATTTTCCAATCTTCAGATGTGCTGTGGCATTTATGAATAAAATATATGCGGGTCATCCACCGAAATGAAAGAGCTCTAACTTTTATGTATGACAGATTAATTGGCCACTTATAATCACTGGCTTCTTCAGTGAGGATAATATATTGCCTCCGGGGGCAATCATCAAGAACAGGTGAATACTGGTCATTAACACTGGTTGTCTCAAGACATCGGGATGAGATCGCAATCATCAAAAATAGTCTCAGCACTCAGTGTTATCAATATCTGACATGCGCATAACGTTTGGGTATATATTCAGTTTCTTACCCTGAAAGTTGTAGTCTTATATTGCTGATCCTGCTTTTTTCATTAGGCAGTATCTTTGTACTTGGTCAAATAGGGTATCACTTGCATCATCAAAATGTATATGCCCCCCTAATATTAAAGGGGCATTGGACAACTTTTATCATCATCCCCCATTTTTTTCTGAAACACATCCGAGATTTTTGTGTGATATTAACTGTAACCATTAAAAATGGCAGTATGTATTGTCTCATTGTCAAATTCATCTGCTGTATATTGTAAGATTTCAATTTTCTTGCCTCATCAGATTTCAAATCTTCATATAATTGGCTTTACTGGCAAATCAAATGCAAAATTATATATTATTGTAATTCTTTTGACTTACCGGTATCTGTATGATATAAAAACATTGTTTTTTTAAAAAACTTAAGTCTCTTTCCTGATCTATAGTATAGCGTACATACTTTAAAAGAAGAGCCTCACACTAATGGTGCGTTCATAGTCCAACGATTTCACAAATATTGCATTGCACGACGTCTACCGATAAGCAGTCTTCAAGAATTATAGCGCAATATGCGCAGCGCGTTTGAAGACTGCGTATCGACAGACGTCGTGCGATGAAATCGTTGTGAAATCGTTGGACTATGAATGCACCATTACATGAGATCAACCTGCTAAACAAAATTCTAGTTTTTGACTTTTCTGAAAGTTTTTATCAACATTTTGACAAAATTTGGTAGTATACTTTTATTATCGATTATACGAAATGCAAATCATCTGTAGATAAAGTTTAGAAATATTTATAGAATAGGTCCAAATCAGAGTGAAAATGCTTTGAAATGTTCAGCGATTTCCACAGGTTGCTAAAAAAAATGATTTTAATGTTAGAGTATGTGAATTTATATTTTCAGCTGATTTCCTTATTTTTTGTTAATGTTCATGTGCTAAAATTTTAGCTTTTTCATTCATTTTCAGCCCATATTTGACATTTTACCCCAACTTTACAACGCTTTTCCTCGTTTTTGTCAACTGGCCTCTCACACCCCTGCGTATAGTAGTACCGTACATGAATTCATTAACAGTATGTAAATTTATTTACCATGTTTTGAGTAAATTGAATTATATATAAGCTTTCCCAAAGTGAAATACCATTGTTTTTTGCCGAATCTCCTGGTTTATTATTAAAAATATTATTATTAATACCATTAATAGGTTGACTGTGGACTTCATCGTGATAGAATTCTACTGATGTGAATCTGTTTGCATTTGACTTGATACATTTGTTGATACTATTTGGGTCAAAGTCCACCCCTCATATCACAGCTGATGACAAGTGACAAGTGAGACAGATAAGAGATGATTTCTCATGATAGCACTTGAAATTGATCAATTAGAATCTTATTGTGAAGCACGATATAGTATATGATAACCCGACCCAAATTACTATCATACAACTGTTACAATACCACTATTTTACCTGGTTGTGATATGGTAACAATGGACCATAACACAACTACTTCGAATATAGAATCCCTCCGTGCATGGGATTTATGATACTGGAAAGTGTTTTTACAATCTAAAGCATAAATTAAAGTGGCATTGGAAAAATTTTGAAATTTTATTTGTAGATGATATACACTTCATATGTTAAAAAATAACAGCCAATTACCAGATATCGGGAAAATTTTGATCAAAACCTTCAGAAAAGTAAAAAAAATTGAATTTTATTTAGTTTGTTGATCTTGGGTATGAGGCTATTCTCTAAACGCACTTATTGATGCTATATATATCAAGAAAGGGTCAAAGATTTGTTTGTAAAACATTCCTTTCACATCAAAGATTGCAGATAAATCGAAAGACATTTCGAGTTTGCGATAGTTCTCTTGAAAAGGACAATTTCAAAAATTCAACTACAGAGGGCAGTATATATCGTTGCCAACAACGATAATTAAAAATAAAAGAATATCTAAATATTTTGATATATAGGGTTTGAATTTGACAATGAAATTTTGCATGCTGCCATTATTACCGCCAATACTTCAAATGATGCACAAATCTCAAAATGCTTTGGGGAAAAGTTTGGGGATGATGCTGAACTTGTCCAATGCCCCTTTAAGATATTTAGGAACCATAGAAATTTGCTGTCACATATCTCATGGCATAATTTGAATTATCCACATTCAAGGTCAGATTGTCTCACGTAGCAATATTACTTGACCAGCAAAGCATATTACTTAGTCTTTTCTGGTGAATACTATGCAACCCACTGTGAGCTATGTGTTTAGAGTGAATGGTTGCTGGGGTAACCCAGACTATTATGTAACACTTCAACAGTGAATAGAGGGGTGATACAAGACTGCCCATATACCGTCCAAGTAAGTACATTGCATTTTTAGCCATGGAGCTCAAATTGGGGGTATTTGAGTCCATTTGAGAAGTCTGGCCATAATCAGCTTTAGGTGCAGCATCTTTGGGGGTTGCACTAACAGGTAAATTGAGCAAATATTACTCCACTCAAATGGTATGCAAAGCTGAATGCAAAGGTGAGTGTGTGTTTTTAATATTTGCACATTATGACAAGATGCAGTGCATCCAAATACCCCAAATTTGATCTTCATACTGGAATATAAAAATGGCTCAGAGTCTGGTATCTCCCTTCTAAATGTATGAATGGAACCACATACTATTTTGCATGATTTTATGTCATGTTCATGATCTCTGCCCGGACTCAAGATATGGACCAGGGAAAATAGAGAATGGGAAGTGAAACTCACACATAAAAAGTGTACCTACTCAGAAAGGGTGACTTGCTACCATAATCAGCTGATTATGGTAGTAAATCACCCTTTAATTTATTGTAGCAAATCTGCTCTATATGTAAATGATGTACCATGCTACGTCACAAGATGGGTTTTATATACTTACTGCTATATATATTTAAAAGTGACATTTCACAACTTGTCAAGGTATTTTATCAAAATGAAGTGTGAAAAGGCAAGTTGCACTTGGCGAGTTATACAGTGAGCTATATATAGACATTTGATGCAGCTAGTTTTGGTGAGTTTCAGGAAAAGCTGTATAGAGAGTTGTACAATGAGTTATGGAATATAAGGTATTTTGTGAAGAATTTAAAGCGTTAGTTATAAAGCAAGTTGTAGGGCTATAGCTATGGCAAAAACAAGTCCAACTCACCTTACAATTTCCTATATAATATTTCATATAACTTCCCAACTCCCCACAAAATATCTCTAGAGATATAAATATATTGATACGCTAAGGACTTAAACTCCCCTTGCAACTCACTATAAAACTCCTCAGGGTACAACATGCCTGTACACAACTTATCACTTAGCCATCCTCTCAAGCCAGCAGCTGATAGCAGAGATACTGGTCTTGACAGTATTGTCATCATCAGATGGGATAAGTAATGAAATTAGTTCTGTCCAAAATTGATAAACAGAATCTTATTTCTTAATATCATTTCATCTGGCTGCCGCTCAAAGGAGGCCAGTTCTTGTATATTTACTTGGAAATATTAATCTAGATCTATATTAATATTTCCAAGTAAATATAATTACCAAACTGAGTAATGGAGACAGTAAGAAGTTAATTTGCTGAATGTAGACAACTTGTGAAGGTGGCATAATGCAGGCGCCACACCACAAAATAGCTCCCCATTGACTTCTGTACAAAATGGCTTCCCAAATAGACCCAAGAACTCATAAAGCATCTGGTTTCTTCATCACTGGCTTTTCTTAATTGATTATGATCTCTTTTAACAAAAAATAAAGGAAAATGTGCACCAACAAGGCTTAATTTTAGAGATACAGTGCTATCAGTGATGGGGGTGGTATTACTACCACCCCCATCACTGATACCCACATTTTGTATTTCCAGAATCCCATGCATTTTTGGGGAAAGCCTTAAAGTTTTACCAAAGTACTCTTGGAGATCAAAATGGCATCAGAATAACTTCAAATAAACCTAACTCCATGATTAGAACAAAATACACACCAAACATATTGCCCTTCTACACTTTTTGAGGTCCTCATTTAGGAAAGGGCAGTCAAATCTAGCACCAATTTAGAGTTGTAATGATACAGTAAAAGTAACTTGTATAAGGCCAACAAAAAAAATAACTCTGTCTCAGCTTCCTTAGGCCAAAAACCCTAAGTGCTACGCGTGTTGTTTTTTTTTTTTTTTTTTTTTTAGTCAAAAAAGGCTATGCGCCCACGGAAAAAAAAAATTATTACGTTTTTAGGTCACTATTTTTTTTTTAGGCCGCTTCACGGCCGAGTATTTTTAATTTTTTTTTTTCTCTCGATGTAAAAAAAAATAAATTAAAAAGCAAAAAATCTCCTGAAAACCTAAAAAAAAAAGAAATGCGGTAAAATTCACATTTTTAACCTAATGCGTGCGGGAAGCTGAGACAGAGTTCTTTTTTTCTTTGGCCTAATTGCCTCAATTGCCTGTCAAATAACTCAATCCAATTTGAATTGCTTGTCTTGCACATCCAAACAACAATTTATCATAGATTGAGATATCACCTGTTAATAAAATTTTCTGAGAATGCTCACTAGAATTTGTTCCTGTTTATAGCTGTTATTCTGTTGCGTATAAACTTTTGTGTTTTTGCTAACTATATAGAGGGAAAGGTTTTTTAAACCTTACAAATCCAGCAATGTATCTTTTTGATTGAGTGCATGTTAGAGATGCGTTGGCATGATCATACTGACACAATGAATGACAACATTGAAATCTATGTCAACATAACTAGCCTCCCATAAAGTGCCTTTCAAACTGGGTGTGTGTATTGTCGCTATGACGACAAGAAGGTGTAATGTCTTTGTTGCTATAGTAACAACAAAAAGGATGAATCTGGTAAGACTAAGTTTATGATTAGACAGTGGAAGTACATCAGATGTTTTTTTTAAGATAGGCAATTAAGAAGTGCGTTTTGTTTGGATCGTAGCTTAAATTATAACAATGACATCTTCAAGTGTAAGAAAAATAAGTAACAAGTGGGACTGGTGAATCAAAAGGTAAAATGAAGCACCCCCTGTCAACTTATTGAGTTTGTTTTTGGTAGATACTAGTTCCCGCCTAACAATTTGACTTAATGTTTCCTTTTTCTGTTATGGCCAATTTAATTCCACGTGCATTTGTATAGTAAAACATGCATCTATTTTTTCTGTTGCAAAACAAGTTTTTGACAAAATACACTTGTAAACGCTTTAAGATAGTCACATTCCTTCATTTTAAACTGTATTTACTCAAAACCATTTCTGATCAAAGTTATAGTATTCCTTTAATGATTTGTTTGGATGGTGTAATACCAGCATCTTTGATCAAGAAAATATTAAAAATCCGCAACATGTTACCTCTCTATTATCATATTAAAGGGGCATTGCAATGTTCAGCCCATTGCCATGTTAGGCCTTGTATCCATTGGCTGTACTCATATTCCGTGTGCACTTGTCTCGTTTCCCATTGTTAGTAATTGTGCGGCGCAACACAGAGAATAAACTTCGTTCTGCTTAGTGATCATATCGGTGGCATATGTACGGCAGATGATTCCTATGACCTGGCAGCACCAACAATCAACATGTTCATACTTGGTGAGCACCAGGTAATTGGAATATCTGCCGTACACATGCCTTTGATATGATTACTAAGCAGAACGAAGTTTATTGTTTGTGTTGCGCCGCACAATTACCAACAAAGGAAAACGAGACAAGGGCATACTGCATATGGGTACAGCCAATGGATATGAGGCCTTAAAGGGGCCTCAGAATGTTCAACATGTTTCCCAAAAAATATTGACTACTCTTTCATTCTGGCAATAGTTAAAACTATTTCCCCTCAGTGACATTGAGACTTACA
>JXSR01S006247.1:100277-112136 GCA_000969725.1 Ophiothrix spiculata
TCAGAATGTTCAACATGTTTCCCAAAAAATATTGACTACTCTTTCATTCTGGCAATAGTTAAAACTATTTCCCCTCAGTGACATTGAGACTTACATACTATTTCTCTCGACTGGTCTCGAGAAATAGTATATAGTCTTAAGATCACTTTACTCATGAGCAGTCAATATTTGTATATTATCCTATAATATGAATTTAAAATATGCTGTATGACTACATATTCCTTAACCTTACGACTTCAGACATGGAAGATGCACACACAATACAGCTGCACATAGATGACGACAAAGAAGCAGCTTTCTTTGCAGTATTTGATGGGCATGGCGGTAAGTTTTAAGAGCATGTGTGGCCGAGTGGATAAAGTGCCTATCTCATAACCATAGGTTGTGAGTTTGAGCCCCACTCGTGTCAACATGTTGTGTCCTCGGGCAAGGCACTTTATCCTCATTGCCTGGGGGAGGGTTGAGGGGTTGGTTGTTTTGTAAAGTTGTTGCAATTGGTGCTGATTAAGCTGCAGCCTACAAATTGCATTGTGTTTGTTTAAGTGTGCTGAATAAGGCCCAAAAAAAGTTATTTGGTTGTCCTCCACCGCCCGCCCCTATTTTATGAAACTGGAAAAAAGTTTTTACTGTACAAAAGTATAACACACCTAATTTTCAGATTTCAAAGAAAAAAAAATTCTTTGAGAATGTAGATCCTTTGAAAATGTTTTTTAAGTTGTTGTTTTCATTTTGTTTACATTTTAGTACTGTTATTAAGCTTGTATAAAGAGATGTTTCGGTTTAGGATTTTGGCCTATTTTCTGATTTTCATGCTAAATAAGGTAAAAAAATGACCAAAAATGAAAAAAGGGGAATTTTTGACCTTATTTGGCATGAAAATCAAAAAATTGGCCAAAATCCTAAAAAGTAAAAATGACGCAACATGCGAGTGTGTGTTTAAAATTAAAATTCCCATTCCTAGGTATTTTTTTTTTAAATCTTATTTTTAGCTTGGTTGGAAGCCCAAATGACCAAAAAAATGTGTTTTTTGTAATTTTCTCAAAAAATTTTGATTTTTGGTCAAAAATCAGGTCAAATATCAACATCACCATCATGTTCCTTGTGAAAATTCCTTTCTGGAAAAGTATACTTTTATTAACTTTAAGCACTTTGTTAAAAAGTTATGGTACAAAATAAACTTGCAAAAATGTAACATTGAGTAAGGTGCTTACTCCCCTTAAGACTTATTTGCATCTTTATACAGGCTATAATTTGGTGTAGCTTTGACTTACATTGATTTTTTTTTTTAAATCTGCCCGCCCGCACTTGCTCAAAAAAAAGTTGTGGAGGACAACCAAACAATTTTTATTTTATTTTTTGCCTAATGTACAAATTCTAGCAATTTGACCTGCGGTTCATGCTTAGAGTTTGAAATAAACCATAATTATTATTATAAGTTGCTCCGAGTATCCAAAGTATTTTTTGATTTTTTGCTGTATGCAGTCAAATACTTTCTACAATATACACAGGATTTAAAAAATAGATATTGAGAAATCAAATAATGTTCTTCTGATGAAAATTCCACAAAAGAATTACATAAAATTGCATATATATGAAAGGCAAGGATTCAGCAATTTGACATATCAAAATTGCTAGGGCAAGTTTGTGTAATTTGCAAATCTTTAACTATTATTATATTACTAAAATGATAATCATTTTGACGAAGCCAAGTTCATATTTTTATGGAACCAAATTTGAGAATTCCATCGCCAACTTCAGCAAAGATTGAGCACAACAATTGATAGATGCACAATTTTTTTTTTTTTTTTTTTTTTGTATTCATGAAAACTGTATGTGGACCATTTTCGAGCCTTCTACATTTGATATACAAATCGGGGACATAATGCTAACAGGGTACCAATTGTCCTTTAAATTTCCTTGGTTGTATAATGAATACCAATCATGATTTTTATTGTCTTTTGTAGGGGCCAAAGTAGCACATTATGCAGGTCAACATTTACACACAAAACTAGCTAATCAAGTGACATTTAAGAGAGGAGAAATTGTGGAGGCTATCAAGACCTCATTTCTCAACATCGATGAAGACATGTTAAAAGGTGAGCCTTGGTAAATTTTATAAATACAGGGAATTTATAGTATGCTAAGCTTCCCTGAATTGTAATTCCATGAGACCTCAGCGCATTGTACAGATGTTTGCTGTCCACTGTGAGTGACCCCAGTAAGCTTCATTCCATGATTTGATCAGATTCTGCGGCAACCTCTAAGATGCTGAACCTTCATTACAGCTCCCCAAATTTCATACGGGTTTCTACAAGACAATTAGCAGTTAGTGCTTTGTCCAATGGAATTCCAAGCACACTCACCTTAGACACCACGGACTTTCAATTAGTGCATGAATGCCTAATTGAAAGAGCTAACTTAAAGGTGCAATTCATGATTATGATGTGGCAAAAACTTCACCTCTTTTCTAGCTAATAAATAGAAGAGCACAACATAAATATATGCTGAAAATTTCACTTGATTCCAACCATTCATTTTCAAGTTACAAGCTTTTCAGTATTCTAAAAATCCCCATTGGCTACTGTGTTATAATTATTGTCGGGGCCTCTACAGTAAATAGAAAATTACACACTTTCTCATTTTTCTCAAAAATGCAAGCACATTTGTAAAAATTGTTTGGGGATTGCAACATATACCAGTCAAGGATTTATTTTAACTATACAGGGTGTATCAAAAAGAAGTTTACAGTGATTCCATTTCAAAAAGTATGATACATTCTCTAATTTTTTTTTTTAATTATAAGTAAAATAGACCATTATCTTTCCATAACAGAAAAAAATACATATGTGCGACAACCAGAACGAAAATTATGGTCAATTTTGTAAATTGTAAATAAAACCGGTTGCGCAAAGTCAATAAACATAATGATGGATCCTTATGTTTTCCCCTTTTTACAAAGATTAGAGAACTTTAACATTACCTGCATGTCCGATTAGGGCTCTGTTAACAAAGTGCGACACTTTTTGGCAATTAGTTTTAAACATTGATCAAAAGATGTCAACCAATTCGTTAAGATCTTTGGCTGAAACTAACACTTATGGAAGAGAGCTTAGGACATCACACCAAGTGATATTGGAAAACCATTATTGATGCTACGACAGTTGTGAACCTAAGTATCTAGGGATGTTGTTTTCTTTAATGTGTGGACAATGAAATAGCCTTGTAAATGAAGTGATAAAAATGGCAGATAATGGTCAAATATCAAAAGTTTATTCAAAATGTAATTACAAGGCAAAAATGGATAGGATTTAGCCTCCAAACGTCAGAAGTTATTTGCTTCGTCCTATTTGTTCTTCTTTTTAGCTAAAAGATGTTACCTTCAGTCATAATTGCAAGTGCGGAACCAGGAAATCTTTGCACAGCTGATTTTATTTACAATTTACAAAATTGACCATAATTGTCGTTTCGGTTGTCGTAAGACTGTAATTTTTTCTGTTATGGAAAGATAATGGTCTCTATTGCCTATAACTAAAAACAAATTTAAAGAATGTATCATACTTTTTGAAATGGAGTCACTTTAATCACTGTAAACTTCTTTTTGATACACCCTGTGTTACAGTATAACTCGATTTTGATAGAGGTGACCTTGAGGACGAAAAGTGGGTCATGAATTGGCCCCTTAAAGGGATTGCCCATGATTTTCCAAAATTTTGAAAAAGTCTACAGAATCATTAATGTGTAACTTCTTAATAGTGCAAACACATTAAAAGTCAGAAATCATCATACTTTTTAAAAAATGAGTTTAATCAACCCTGTTTTACTCACAATATCACATTGTGTGTCCCTTCCCCAACTTTGGCTATAGTTTCTTTAAAATATCACTCTTGGGCAATTACAAGACATGTTTCTTTTTTGAGGTTTTCACCTCAAATAGAGCTCAAATTCATAATGGATTGAATTTGACCCGGTATAAATCTGAATCAAAGCAACATGTCCGAGAACCGCGTATTCTAGTTAATCATACAATCACAGTGGTAAGTTTGTATGGTTATGTTGTTCCTGTAACACCAACAAATTGTCATAATGTGTGAGTATTATTGAAATTTCAGAATCAGGATAATTGCTAATTAGACTACCGGTTATTTAAAAGAAGTTGGAAATGGTTAAAAGATGGAAGCCAAATCGTGAAATTTCTGAATTGATGCTGTGTGATTCCCGCCCGGGTTTAGTAAACATGAACATGGAGGATTGTTTGTTTTAAGTGATGCTCCTTTATTCAAATAAGGAACAATATCTATTAAATTTGTGATCGATCAGGTGGCCTAACTTAAAAAGTCATACCCCTTCCTAAAATAAAAATTCTTTTAACATTTCCGAAACAAATGTTTGTTTTATGTGAAATATGCATGCATACTTAGATATATTACATATAATTTTAAGCAGAGACAAGACAAGATGTAATTATAAAACAAGATTGCTTAGTACAATCCGACAAGAAATTCAATTACATCTCATCAGTAGATATCACAGTTGAACTCACTTTTAGCAGGTTGACCTATATCTGTGTACATCAATATCTACTATTTTATTCATATGGTTAATATGATTAAGTACCAAGTGATCCATGTGAAGATGTAACTGCTAATTTGATTAAAACTGTAAATTTTGAAGGCCTTGTCAGACCTATATTTTGGAGTCATTTTAGAACGACAAGGATTCACTTAAAACATGGATGAACTATTATATATGGTTATTGTTGCTTTAGGTAAAAGAGAAATGAGTGTGTTTCATGATAGCTCATAAAACATACATGGGAAATGTTAAAGGTTTTTTTCTTATTTTTTTTCTTTTGGGGTGTTGTTTTCATAAATAGCTGTTGTTTTCATAAATAGATGCCAAGATTGAAGTTTCTTGTTGTTCCCAAACGAGCCAAATCAGATAGGTGATGGATCTTGATAAGTGACGATAAAGGCAATTTTTTGATTTTTTTTTCCCTTTTTTGTGGAGGTTAAAATTGGCCATAAAATAAACCCAAAATCTGAATAAATTTTGGCAGAAAATTGAAAATATTCACACACAAATTCTCTTAAAAAACTGAGTCATACCACAAGCATGATTATGGCAAAACTACAAAAATACCCTTCCAAAACATAACTTTAGGGTCGATCAGGCCCGTAAAACAGCTAGGGTTTCTTTTTTTCGTTGCGTATACTTGACAAATTTAAAAGCATACGCATGCATAAATACAATTGGTTTGATTATTTGTGGGGATGAAAAATTACTAAAGCCACATTGCCAAGTGTTTTAAAAGTTTTTTATAATTTTAATGTTAAATAGGCCATTTTATTTTTAAACATATGTCAATGAAAAAGTAAATGTGTATGTGTTTTTTGTTTGTTTGTTTGTTTGTTTGTTAAAAATATGAAAATATGATCGTGCAAAATGAATCAACCCCCTTTTTTCAAGTCAAGATCTATGTGTTTCTTATTTTATTAATTTTATTTTGGGTTCTGCATACAATGTTTTTATCACTATAATAGCAATAGAAGGTTAACAACAGGTGAATGCATCTAGTATAATCAACACAAATGCCGCATCTAACTCTGAGATCTGATAACGTAGGACCATAACAATTTCTACTACAGAAAAATAATAAATAAATAAATGAATGAATAGATAAATACAATTTATTTTTGGTTGGGTTGGGTTGGGTGTTTTAAAACATTTTGCTTGTATTCTCTAATTGGCTCAAGTTATGCAAGTCAACTTCATTTTTTTTTCTTCAAGATGTAATTCAAATGAAGAAAAAAGTATGTATAAAATCAAATCAATCAAATTTGGTCTGTACTTGTAAACCCACAGTATTATTTGGTGCATTAAAATTGTGATAACGATCATGGCATCAGTTAATATAGGGATATACTTGAGTGAAAATGTAGTGCAATCATGCAAAAATAGATTGAGAAATACTTATAATAATGGTGTTATCTCAGGATTCTCAGGATATATGTGACCCGCCATATGGAAAGGTACCTTAAGGCTGGGGTAGACCTTCAAATGGCATAAATGGTTTTTGTACTCGTAACTTTCAAACTAATTGCATAAACTATATAAAAGTATACATTTTTAGAATCTGTTTTCTCAATTTTTTGATTTGTATCTTATTTTTTGTAAAAATGCCAAAAATAGGCCAAAAATTGCCATTTTGATGGCGGCGTTGGGATTTTTTGATTTATTTTTTGCATTTTTAAAAAAACTAAGATAAAAATCAAAAAATTGAGAAAACCATTCCTAGACATTTGTTTCAAAATTCCAAAAAGCTAAAAAGTTCAAAAATTCATGAATGCAAATTTTTGTTAGGCTTTTTAGAAATTTTGGGGCAAAAAATACGGTTTTTGGCATTTTTTGCCAAAATTGACATTTTTGGTCAAAAACTGATATCATCATCATGTTCAGGGTAAAAATCTATACTATGCTGACCTTAAGGTACCGGTACCTTTTGAAATGACGGGTCACATATCTTTTATTTTCCCTGCTTTGCTTGCAATTGAAATTATAAAAATCTCAAAACTCAATAATGTAATGGGGGAGGTGGTCCAATTATGGTAATTACAAGACCGAAACGATAAGAACCTGATTAGACAAGTCATAAATTTTCACAAAATGGATAAAACACCAAATTGATATTGACATGCAATAAAAGAATGATTTTCAAGCTTGGTTAGCATCAGAGATGATAATGTCATATTTCACACTCAAAGTTTGTCGGAATTCTAGGGAAGAGCGGCTTAATTCATTAAAAATAGATGAGTCTGTCTCTAGATCCAGGTAAAGCAGGTTATAAAATGTCAAATTGGGCATTAATAATGCATTAATTGTAGATTAGTTGCAAATGCAGCTACTCCAAATGTCAGATTTTTGTTCAGTCCTGAAGCCTTACATGGAACAGATTTATAGGAATTAAGGTGTAATTACAACTGAAAGGCCTTTGTCTGTCTTTAGATATATCCAGACCAGATGTTTTCATACCACTAGAGAGCCAGTTATGTTTTCTATCATACCACTGAGCGTGTTGAGACGCATTGTTACAGAGCATGTTGGAACGTTGCAATTTAAATTTATAGGGATGCGCAGTATTATGTAGAGTAAAATGGTCATCAAAAGCGGTTTGCTTTTGTTGATTTTTGTGAAATAAAGCTAAACAAGTTGCAGAAAATAGATCATGATATAAACATATGGTTTGATAATTAAAGGGGCAATTCATGATCCACTATTCATCCACAAGGTCACCTCTTTAACGAGTTTTTTTAACTAGGAAGAATTATTGACTGGTGTACGTTACAATCCCCAAACCATTCTTTCAAATGTGCTTGCATTTTTGAGAAAAGTGAGAAAAATATGTAATTTTCTAATTATTGTCAGGCCGTGACACTAATTACAACACAGTGCTCAGCCTGTGGGAATTTCTAAAATGCTGAAAAGCTTTAAACAAATGGTTGGAATCAAGTGCTATATTTCAGGATAAATTTATCTTGTACTCTTCTTTTTATTTAGCTAGAAAAGAACTTAGGGTTTTCATCACATCAGAATCATGAATTGTACCTTTAAGATTGGTTAATGAAATTATCGCCCGCTCAGTGACATATCCAGGCTCAGCTGCGTTTCGCTTGAATGTGACACTTCATGGATAATTTCCCATATCATACCTCTGCTTTACCAAATGACTAATATTCTTTATATTCCCTTCCCTCAAGAGCTATTGAGGACGATTGCCTGAGGCTTGCCCAGGACAACCAAAATGACTGCTGGACATGTGAAAATAAATTGGCACTTGTCCGACCGACAACAATAGCTGGACACATACAAATCACTCTTTTCATTACAACTATATTTCCATCAACAGAAGAAAAGAGTACAAAGAAAGAGTACAAAGAAAGAGAAGGTGATGTCAGAAACTTATATTTCTATAAAAAATAAGCTAAACAAATCCGAAAAACTTGCGCTGCATTTCTTTGAAGCTTTTTGGACAATGAAAATATTTCCGGACAACCCAAAATAATATCCTACTTGTCCGCCAGACAAGTGAATTTATTTTCTTACTTCAAACGTTGTATAGATGGGAGGCCTGCCCATTGGCCTAATGTAGAGTGAGAGTTAGAGTGGGAGTGAGAAGTCCCAGGTTCAAATCCCACCGCTTTATCTGTGGAAACAGGGGCGAGTAGTATAAAATGTGAATACTTGTCCCAATTGTTTGACCAAAATAGTTATTGGAACAACAGGCCTATACTCCTATTTATATCATTATAGCTTTAGTTTGAAGTCCATTAATTGAGACATGATCAGGCATCTGTAATATGAGTTTAACCATATGTCAGGTGGGACTATTTTTGTATTGCATTACATTAATTTTATCTAAACCAGCTTTTGTGTTTGCACTTTTTCATTTAACCCAATTTGATTTAATATTTCTATGATAAATTGTCAGATGACTGTTATGTAACTAAAAAAAGAGGTTAAAACTAAAAGTAGTCCGAAGGTGCTCTTGTTTAATAAAACCTGTATGCAAAAAAAAAACCTGTATGTGTTGCGTACACAAAGAAAATCATTTTTAATTTTTGGAATAATAAAATTTCCTACAAATCAAATCTGCAGGATGGGTATAATTAGAGCGTGTGCGACTACGCATGAAAATGCACGGCGCATATATCTTGACGCGGCGATCGCGTGAAAAGAAAAGTCTCCCATACTGCCTGAGGTGAGACGCTTGTTTACTCTACACATTTGTTGCGTTCAACATTTCATGATTTGTAGGAAATTTTAACGACTTCAATAAATAAAATGACTGATCTCCTTCCTGTATGAGTGGTTCATTCAGTGACAAAGATTCTGAATATTTCCAAATACTGGGCAATAATTATTAATCTTAGGAAAACTTAGCACAAATAACGTACATGCACAAAGAAAACTTGTTGAAGGACATTTTTTTGCTTCAGGGGAAATTGAAATCAAAGTGGCTTTCATCCCTCGATGACTTTTGTATCATAAAAATTTTGATTGAAGTCTGGTTCCCCAATTTGACAACATGATATAAATTCACTGAGCAAAATTAACAAACAAGGCAACAGTAATTTACCAGCAATACTTCAGGTAAATCATTTTTTAATGATCTCAAACCATTAATGCATGCTTCTTGTCATGAAACTTGAATGTGGTTGTAGTTTTATTTTTATTTACTCGGTATGGGCTGTATTGCTCATTTTATGATTGGAGTGAAAAATATTCTGGTTCATACTATGCTTTCAAGATGATGCAACAATTGAATATTATATTGCTTTGTTCAACAAAACTGTCAACATTTTAAAATTCTGAAGCGGTATAGTTCTGTAATATAATCACTTAAATTTACAAATAACGATGCTCTGAAAAACTTGCAACCGGTTCAGCTGATGATCAAAACTGTAATGGTGGCATTCTTGCAGTGGAGGTAAGAACAAAAGAAGATATAGGACCTTCCCATCATGCCTTGCTTCCAACAATGTTGTTTTTTTTGTACAGGTTGTAATAAGAGGGTTAGTATACAAATACAACATGGTATGAGGGGAAGTATCGTAAAATACTGTCCCCGAGGTGTTGGATGATCAAGACTTCCCGATCATCCAAAACCGAGGGACAGTATTTTGCAATACTTCTTCGAAATAAACCATGTTGTATTTGTTTGACTTCACCTCAAAAAAGTCAAAATATAACTTGGAAATAAATCTAAAGTCAACAAATTCAGTACACTACCGTGAGCTATATGGTAGTACCGTAAAACATACAGGCGCAACGTGTAAATGCATACCTGCGCTGTTGTATTTGAGTATTAACACATACGCGGAAAATTAGTCTAAAATGCTTTTTACATGTATCCGCTATTTAACCAATAAAAAGACTTTATTAGCTTATAAATATTTAAGAGGTGTACTCTGCGCACTTGACCTGTAATACAGCTATATATGAACTGTCGCATATAGGGAATTTTCACGCTAGCGGGTCACCCTTGTAGATAGGGCTACCTGAAAGCAGATTTGACAGGTATGCTTCAAGTTCAGGAAAAAAAACTTTTCACGACTGTTGTAACCATCACAAAGAATGGCCCAGGTGCAGATGAGCTATGTACAGCTCTTCTCCCAAATGATACCACAATGAATTCTTTGAGACTTACAAGTTTTCTCTCTTTTTCATTTATATATAATTATAAATCATATCTCTTCTTTTTAATTTCTGTGTAATTTCAGATGATCACATGAAGGATGAATTAGCAGGAACAACAGCATTATGTACAGTAATAAAGAATAATACAATATATTGTGTAAGTAGAAACAATTTCTTCTATTAATGTTATTGAATTTTTATCTCCCAATGGGGCACTCCACAAAGGAGAATTAAATCTGAACTTATCTGCTAGGTTCAGATTGAGTCAGTTTGAAGTTGATCATTATGCAAGCAACTGTGTGCGCACAATCACTTTTCAGCACTTAGAATGGCAAGGTGAGAATCATTTATAGGGGCCACACAGCACAGATTTCAATTCATATTGGCGATCATGCACTTGCAGTTGCTTGCAAAATCACAAACTTCAAAGTGACTCAATCTGCACTCATGAAGAGCAGGTAAGTCCAGATGAGTTCAGATTGAAACTCCTGTGTGGAGTGCCATGTGTCTTACAAAAATATACTGTGTTGTTCCTATTAATCGCCCCCTGGGCATTGCATTTTACTAAAGAGGGCATTTATTAGGGACCAATTGTTAAATCAAATCTTACTTCATAAGTGCACAAATTTGTTGGCAATATCGGTTGCGAAAACCTGGATGTAGTGAAAAAATTTGCTTTATTACCGGGATTGCGACCTCTTATGGTCATGGCAACCCAGAAGTTGCTTTATTTCCAGGACCAGGACCTTGTTTATTAACTTTTGGGATCTGTTTGTCGTAACTTACTTGCAAGAATGGTAAGCTTAATAATAATATATAAGCAAATGTTCAGAAATTGACTGTTTAAAAAAGAGTGGGTGGGCATTTAAAATAGAGGGTGGGCTATTTATAGGAACAATACGGTATGGTTGGAAACTCAAATAACAGACAGAATAACAGAATATTCAAAAGATGTTGACAAATTTGTTATATTTAGAAATTCATCAATAGTCAAAGAGAGTTGTGGTGTGTTCCGAATCCAGCGATTTTGTCATTTCAACATCACTCAATTTCTAACGATAAGCAGTCTTCACACATGCTATTATAGTGTATTAAATATAGACATCGATGGATGTTGCAGTGATGATATTGCTGGAATCTGAATGGTGATGAATTCACTTGACTCTGAATGCAGTATTACAACTAGTTATTGTACCTCAAGATAATTTGGAAATCAAGCTCGTTTTCCGATCGGAGCACACAAATCTTGCTTCAACACATAAGCAACAGGCATTTGATTTCATCATGTCCTCTTTATAAACCGCTGCTATTGTAACATGTCCTGATCTCCGCCCAGATTTCTAATAAAGTAAGCCAGAGGTACATTAACTCTAATAGAATTTACACTACAAACAAAAGGGTGTAGGCTACATTGTGGATCCATTGATTATTGGTTTCTGATGCATTGTGGGAATGAAAAAGGCTCAAAATTTGCTTAGATTTGAGCACTTCATTCCCACAATGCATCAATTAATCAATGGATCAGCGATATAGCTTATTAAACTACAATATTTTAGTGACAGATATACTTCATTGTTTTTGTAGTTTTTAGACACTTTCATTCAGAATTTTTGTGTTGGTCTTCAATTTTACCTTGGTATAAATTGCTATTCTGAATGAACATTT
>JXSR01S006247.1:155248-165645 GCA_000969725.1 Ophiothrix spiculata
TTAACGGCTGAAAGATGTTGCGTTTTGGAGATATAAGTGAAAATGTGTTAAAATTATTAATATTGTGGTAACCATAATATTATTTACACAGTAAAGTAAAGGCAAATGAAAAATACAAAATTGCTCATAAAATCAAAACGGTTGATCTGAGTTGACTGATATTTGAAATTGAAGTATCTTAAGTGATAATCTTTCATGACAGTGAAAACTCAAATTTGAAAAATCGGACCATGTACCTTTAACAGATACATTTTGTAAATGTAGTACACTACACTTACTAAATTTATCGTCTATTAGAATATTAGCTCAGCTATATTTTCTTGCTAAACAACAAAGTGGTCTGTCACTAAATCAAAAATGCACTTAGGCCTAAAAAAATTGTTTTATTGGCATAACATAGAAAATAAAATAGGGTAGATATGTCGGATATTTTTATTTTTTTTATTTTTTTTGTAATTTTGAAAGTCTACGTTTCACATACAAGAACACAAAATATACGACACATTTACTAAAACATCTTCACTTTTTCTGTAACACATCTTTTATTTGTCATTTTGAATGTCCTGCAAGCCATATCTCGGCCCCCCATGAATCGATTCCCAGCAAATTTGGGATTTGGAGGTTTTTTTACCATACTCAAAAAAAAAAAAATTAGGGTCGGTGGTAAAAATATGGTCGGTCAGGTTACGCCAATCAAACAATTTTTTTAGGCCTTATGTGTATTACTCCTGACAGGGAGACTGTGATATGATATACATGCTGACTGACAGATCAAAATATCCCAAAAGTGTTAAATGTGCAGCTCTTACATATCATCAGATCATGGTGATTTGAATATAAAATAGTTGGGAGAAGGTTATATGCACTCATGTTGAAATATCTTATCACATTTGACTATCACCAAAGTAATGCAAGTTACATTTTTGTTGATTATATGTGGCTCATGATGTGGATATAGCAGTTAATAAGTAACAATTCTGATTGACAATTGTAACAATTCCTGCATTGTGAATCACAATTTGTCATGTGCGTGCACGAAAGTCGTATCTGCAATAGCTGCCATTTTTCATACATTTGAATTGCACACTGTAGAATGTCTCCAGTCTGATGTCAGTAGCTCTCAAAATTCAGATGACAGTATCACCTGAAGAACCATGTCAAGATCCACTGACATATGGGAAAGACAAGACATTTTTGAAAGATTTTGTGCATTCTTATGGCCAGGTATTATGACTTTCCTGCACTCACATGACAAATTTACAACATGTTAACCTATCTTGCAGCAAGATGTAATTCATTAAATTCTGCCAAGAGCCAATATCGGATACGAAACCTGGAACAAATTGCAACAAAAGGTTTTTTTGTTTCAACTTGTTTGTATGGCCCCACTGAACATTATATCCAAAATTCGACAAAATCCGACACCAGGAAGTAGGATTATTAGCATAAATCCAAAATGGCCGCCAAAATTCCCACCAAAATACTACATTTTCATTATAATGGCCTAAGAGTATCTTGTAAAACACTTTTGTGTTCAAAATTTGTATTGGAAAATGGCTTCTGGAGCTATAACAAATACATCTGACTCCAAATTATGTCATATGTATATTTCAAATTCAAAATGGCTGCCAAAATAGCTGATTTTCTTTAAAATCAACCAAAACAACCTTAAAACTGCCTGACATCATAAATAATCAACAGGAAATAACATTAAAGGTTACAAGAAGATCATTTACCCCCTAATTATATTGTAAGCTTGTATCAAAATCAAAATGGCGCCTGTTCTGAGATTCACAATGGCCGCCAAAATATGTTTATATGCGCAAAAAAAGATGAGAGGCACTTAAAAATAGTATCAAAAACACTAAATGTTCAAAATATTTGATGGAGAATGGCGTAGTGGCTAACAATAGTAGCATTTCTTCTCATATATGGGTGTTATCATGTTTTAAATCCAATATGGAGTCTGTTCTGAGATCCAAAATGGCCGCCAAAATATGATTTTAAGCACACAAATGGTTTAAAGTGGCTCTTAAACGGTATTAAAAACACCAAATGTTCAAAATAATCAAAAGCAAATGGCTTTGAGGGAAAAAGTAGTAGCATTTCTTCCCATATAAGGGTGTTAGCATATTTCAATTTCACTATGGAGCTTGTTATGAGATCCAAAATGGCCGCCAAAATATGTTTATGTGTGCAAAAAAAGGGTCAGAGGCCCTTCAAAATAGTATCGAAAACACCGAATGTTAAAAATATTTGATGGAGAATGGCGTAGAAGGTAACAATAGTAGCATTTCTTCTCAGTTATGGGTGTTATCATGTTTTAAATCCAATATGGAGTCTGTTCTGAGATCCAAAATGGCCGCCAAAATATGAATTTAAACACAAAAATGGTTTAAAGTAGCTCTTAAACGGTATCAAAAACACCAAATGTTCAAAATAATCAATGGTAAATGGCTTTGAGGGCAACAGTAGTAGCATTTCTTCCCAAATAAGGATGTAAGCATATTTCAATTTCACTATGGAGCTTGTTATGAGGTCCAAAATGGCCGCCAAAATACGATTTTAGGCATTAATTGTGTTAAAGTGGCTTTATAACGGTATCAAAAACACCAAATGTTTAAAATAATCAATAGAAAATGGCTTTGAGGGTAAAATTAAGCTCAGTTCTTTCCAAATAAGGTTGTTAGCAGTTTTCAAATTCAATATGGAGTCTGTACTGAGATTCAAAACGGCCGACAAAATACGTTTTTATGTGCAAAAATGGGTTACAGGCACTTCAAAACAGTATCAAAAACACCAAATGTTAAACATATTTGATAGAAAATGGCTTTAAGGGAAACAATATTAGCATTTCTTCTCAAATAAGGATGTTAGCATGTTTCAATTTCACTATGCAGCCTGTACTGAGATCCAAAATGGCCGCCAAAATACAATTTTAGGCACAAAAATGGGTAAAGTGACATTTAAGCGGTATCAAAAACACCAAAATGTTCAAAAAAATCTATGGAAATTGGCTTTGAGGGAAACAATAGTATCATTTCTTCCCAAATAAGGGTGTAAGCATGTCTCCATTTCGCTATGGAGCTGTTTATAAGATCCAGAATAGCCGCCAAAACTTGATTTTAGGCACAAACTCGGTTAAGGTGACTTTTAAACGGTCTTAAAAAGGACACATGTTCAAAATAATCGATGGAAAATGGTTTTGAGGGTAACAAGAAGATCATTCTTTTCCCAAGTAAGGGTGTTAGCATATTTCCAATTCAATGTAAAACCCGTACTGAGATTCAAAATAGCCGCCAAAATACAATTATATGCATGAAAATGAGTTAGTGACTTTAAAACCATATCAAAATACTAGTAACCAAATTTTCAACATAATCAATGGAAAATGGCTTTGCAGGTTACTGTAGGAGTATTAAATTCTACCAAAATAGGTTGTTAGCACGTTTCAAATCCAATATCAAAAATGTTTTTAAGTCGCTTATATCCATTTCCTTGCATAAAATTGTATTTTCCGGCCATTTTTGTTCACAGTGCAGGCTCCATCGTAAATTTTCAACATGCAAACAACATTATGTAGGAAGAAAGGCTCCTATTGTTATCATCAAAGTCATTTACTATCTATTATTTTGTATATTTGGTGTTTTCCATTTATATCAGTTTTGAGTTCTCAGTTCTCTGTGCCTAAAATCATATTTCAGCGGCCATTTTGGATCTCAGTACAGGCTGCATATTGGATATGGAACATGGTCATATCCTTATTTGAGAAAAAAATATTTTTATTGTTACATGTACGCTAAAAGTCATTTTTCATCAGTTACTTTGAACATTTGCTGTTTCTGATACTGTTTAAAAGCCACTTTAACCCATTTTGTGCCTAAAATCATATTTTGGCGGCCATTTTGAATCTCAGAACAGGCTTCATATTGAATTTGAAACATGCTAACACCCTTATTTGAGAATTAAAGCTGCTATGTCAAAGCCAATTACCATCTAATATTTTTGAACATTTGGTATTTTTGACTCTAACCCAGTTTTGCACATATAAACATATTTTGGCAGCCATTTTGAATCTAAGAACAGACGCCATTTTGATTTTGATACAAGCTTACCATATAATTACGGGACATATGATCTTATTGCAACCCGTAATGTTATTTCCAGTTGATTATTTATGATATCAGGCACTTTAATGGTTGTTTTGGTTAATTTTAATGAAAATCAGCTATTTTGGCGGTCATTTTGGCAGCCATTTTGAATTTGAATTATGCATATGACATAATTTAAAGTCAGATATATTTGCTATAGCTCCATAAGCAATTTTTTAATGATAATTTTGAACATAGAGTGTTTTACAAGGTACTTTTAGGACATTATAATGAAAATATAGTATTTTGGTGAGAATTTTGGCGGCCATTTTGGATTTATGCTAATTAGCCTACTTCCCGGTGTTGGATTTTGTCGAATTTTGGATATAATGTTCAGTGGGGCTATTGTAACAATATCAAATCAAAAAACCTTCTGTTGCAATTTGTTCCAGGGTTACCTATATATGGGTTAGATTTACTAGTCTAATACTCCATATCAATATTCTGATACCCGTATCCGAATTTGGATCAAAAACAGCTGAAAAGGGATATCAGCTGAAATGAATATTCAGCTTCACCGCACACCATACCGGTATGTATAAAAGTCAATAACATTATCATCATTTGTCATAGACACAGAGTTCTACTTGAAATAGTGAGTGACCGCTTATGTTTCATCAAACACACACATTAGTTGAAAACATTACCCTGATTCTAGAATTTCATCTACAATTTACCTCTAATCAAATATCATTTACACATTAACAAAAGCTACACTCAAAAGAGGGAATGGGTACATTTGTGTATTAAAGGGACTGGTCTAGATTCTTCCCACTAATATTTTTTGAATCGAGAGAACATGTTTATAGTAATATAACCTGCAAGTAGTTTTCCATGATTTTGAGGAATATTGGAGATTTTTCTTTACCTACTTTAATTTTTTACGCCGGCAAAAAAAGTGGTGTGAAAACAGTGTTTCTAGTTTGAAAACGTCAAAAGATCTTGTTTCTACACCTATGATGGCCAATCAAATTATTTTTGATGAAATCGTTTCTCTTTTAATATGTATTAAATATCTCCAGGAGCTTTGTTTGACCTTTTATCTGGTAAATCCATCTGAAGTACAAATTTAGGATTTAGGATACACAGGATAGTCACATCATCATCAAAGAATGATATATTGCAAATTAATAATTCTCTCTCAATTTGAGCCATTTGTGTGTAAATTTTTGCAGTTTTTTTGATTTTACTATACTTTTAAGCTTTATTTAAATTAAGCATTTCCATAAGTTTTTAATTCAAGGTGGAATCTAGGCTAGTCTCTTTAAAACTGTATTTGAACAGTATAACTGTATATTTAAGCGAAATGAAATACAAAACAAGTTTGTTATCGCTGTAGTGAGCCAAAGGAGACAAAAGATTTGGTTACAAGAAGGTTTTGTGACTTAGTTTAGATTGGAGAGCTATTAATTCCCATAATGTCTACTATTTGAAATCGGGTTACTTCGTCAGGGATTTAGCTCTTGGATTTTGTCTTTGCTTTAATCATATCCTGATATCAGAATGAGAGAAGATGTAAATCTAGATTCTTATCATCTATAATAAGTTACTAATTTAGTTTTTATTCTGTGAATGTTTAATGATAATTCAACAAGTACGTTTCAGGTTGGGAATGATTGCCTGAAAGTTATGCTGTGAAATCTGGCAAAATCTTTCAAATCAGAGCTAAGAAGAATACAAGGTTCCCAGTCTAGGGAACCAACAAAAGTATTGATCGTTTGCTCATTGTGCAGGATTTATTTCTCCAAGGGAAAAGGAAGTAACTTGCAATCGATCTGCAATGCACATACCGCGTTTTTACTTTATTGGACGACCAAAATGTATATTTGAACCAGAACAACTTCAAACACAAATCTCAATGAGTCATTACAAACATTTCAGCTTAATCAAAGAGAAAATTTATTGCATTAAGAAAGCATTTGTATATTGGCTTTATCATCTTCTTTATTGGCTTTAACATCTTCTTTCACAATTACTTGAAGACTTTACCCCCTAGCATTTCAAATTTTGTTATTTTCATTAGGCCCAGGACTTTCCGGGGAATTCGCTACTTGGGTACCTGACTTGTGTTTCGTTCGAGTACCCGGGTTTGAAAAATGGGCATTTACAATGTTAGAACGGGAAGTTTGACGGGTCTTCTATGACCATTGTGGTCATGATTTATCATGTTAACTTCGATCAGATGATGATTTAATCATAAATTTTTGAACACTAAATTTTGTGTTTAAAATTCTATGATTTTATTGTCCAGTTCGGGTAATTGGTCGGCAGATTATATGCCCGGGTAAGCTCATGACCAGTACTGCTCATGTCGGGTGGGTACCCGGGTTTTAGTCCCAGGCCTAGTTTTCATGCAAAATATTTGATGGTTGCTATAATGTCTATATCTTGTTGACTAACAGATTAGTATTATTCCCCGGCTGATTTGAACACTTACTCAAAGGTGACACGATCAAGGGAAATGAGTCACATGTAGGTAATTTTTTATATAACCTAACTACATTATAAGTGCTACCTTTTAATTGAAATCCGATCTAAATTGGTCATCTGGTTCCAGAGATATGACAATTTTCCAAACTTAAAAAACAATGAAAAACAAAATATTTTTCTGCTTTATCACTCTGTATCTCAAAATCAATATTCCCGACATCTGCCTCATTCCCCTTGATCACGTCATAATAATTTAATCTATTCCACTAGCTGAGAGTGAAAATTGTAATCATTGGTTGAATATTCTAGACATGTGTGTGTATGCAACATTATTTTGCTTTTCGTTGTACTTTCTTCATAGTGTACTTTAAATGTCTGTTAGTTTTTGATGGAGATAAGCTTAAATATGAACATACTTATGCTCATGTTGAGACCACTGTTATGATGCTAATACACATACACAAAATGAGATATTTGAAATTACAGGTTTTGTTCATATAGAAGACAGCAGTAAGGTACAAACATAAAGAAACTGTCACATGGTTTCATTTTTCTCTGAAAGGTATATCAAAGTAAAACAGTTTTTGCCTCAAACGTAAACCATAATTTTTGTCCTTGTCTTTATATATTAGCTGGCAAGGGCCAATTATTATGAATTTCCAATTCATTCTGAGCTCCCCTGCACCTTTAATTATTGCGTCAGAATAAAGTATTACACTCATAAATATTCTAGTCATGATTTGAAGCCACATTTGATATCTATGTGAAGAATTGCTAGCCATGTTATAATCCAGTCTGTGAATAACTCATTTCAAAGTTGTTAGAATTTGCTATGATATATGATGCACCGCATCAAAAAGTATATTTTTGCAGCCTTTTACAAAGTACTTTTTTGTGTCAATTGAAAGGCGTTACGATGAGACATAGTTTTTGTAAATTGACCATTCATTTTTGAAGTTATGATGAAAAAGGAACACAATTTTATTTAATTTTCTTTATAATTTTCAAGTTTAATTTGCTTGTATCTTTACACAAGCTTAGCTGCAATGATGTAGCTTTCAATGTGGCGCATCAAATAAAGTATTCAGAAAAAGAAACTGGTACACTTTGGTTTGGTTCTATAACATTAAAATAATACAGTTATCACCCCAAAATAATTGCACATAATGTTGATGGATATGTTTTCTGTTATCTGGGCACAAATGTCATCCAAAATCCAAGAATATCCCGCTTATCGGGCGAAGTAAAGTTTTTTAGTAAGGCAACTGAATTTACCAATTTTGAAGGCTATGGTGAAACATTCCCAGCGGAAAACGTAGCACATAATACCCCAAGCTAGCCCGTACCAATTACTGCTTTACTCCCTCTTAGTCATGGACGAGCGGGCTTTTCAAACTCAAAAGTATACTCATGAAAGAAGAATATGAATGGATAAGAGCCTAATTAAGATGTTCAAGAAAGGTGTGTGTTAAAAGATGTTAATTTTAATTTTAAGCACCTGTGCAATATTTTCATTTGAAATTATGTGAAGCAACAACATGGTTATTTTGAATGTTTATCCAGTGCAATTGATTTTGACATTTAGTCATCTTTAGTTGATAAAGTTTATTTATTTAATAATTTGTTTTCTGAATCATCTTATCTCAGTCAATTTAATTGATAATTATTGTCTGTTCAATTTGAGATTCCTAATCAAATAGCAAGCTAAGCATTATACCACCGGTGGTTATACGGCATAAAATATGCACTGGTTCTTGTAATCGATACATCCCACGGTAGTTACGGCGTATTGAGCAATGGTATGCGATCGCGTTGTGTTCAAAATTGGTAACTTTACTTGCCTTACCAAAATTTTTTACTGCTCTCGATGAACGGGATATTTTCGGATTTTGAAAGACTTTTTGTACCCATATCACAGGAAACATATCCATTTACATTATGTGCAATTATTTTGGGCTTGTAACTATATAATTTGAGTAGTATAGAACCAAACCAAAGTGTACCAGTTTCTTTTTAGGAATACTTTATATGATATAAATAACAAATCAGCTTATTATGAAAGATGGTTACCACCATGGGATTTGAATAGCGGAAATGTGTTAGTGACATCTACAATGTGTATTTGAACAGGAATATTATATTTGAAACTTCGACTTCAAGATTTGTTAAATTGAGTGAGTCATTATAAATAGAACTGTTTTATCAAACAAAACTCATTTATTATTAAGAAAAATCATTTTGTGCAATATGTGATTTTGTTTTTCTTGAACAGAGTGCCTCAAGGTACACATATTGATTTATCCTGAAGTTCTTTAAATTTTCTAGTTGATACTTTGTTCTCAGTGGTGGCACCTGGTGATGCATGGAATTTTCCCTCGCAACCACAAGTCTTGCACACAATTCCCCCTATACACACACTTTCAGTCACTACAAATTCCATACTTGTATTCCTCTTATTTACTATAATTTCAATGATTTCATCTAAATATTTAGTGAAAATTAGCATTTATTTTAGGGTTTATATCAATATTTAGCAGAAATTAGAAATTTTTTTGAAATTACTTGCTATGCTACACATGTATTACAAAACAATTTCCATGTGTTTTCCTCCGACCAATTCCCCCCCCCTCCCCCCATTGTATCATTTTCCACCAGTTTGACCCCCATTTTGAAAATGTTGGCACCTGTTTATACTGTATCTATCCATAGAGTCATTGAATACAGTCATGCTTACAGCATAAGGCTTTTAATTCTTGGGATTCAAATAGCAAAACAGCTTTTTGTTACTAGAGCCAGGTATAAGATGAAGAAAATGTAAGAAGAATATTTGTACAGAATAATGTGTATCATTTTTCATCAGGTAATGCAGCATTTCCCAAAGTTTTATTAATTTTCTTGTATGAAAAGCAAGCAGCTAAAGGCTAAGTACAAGTTGAGGGAACTCTTTCGAAAAGAGATTAGTTTTGCACAAAGCGTATACATATTTTTTGATCAAAATATGAAAACTTGCTCTTGTAGATAACAGTGCAGTTTGATAAAGTAAGCAAGCAAAGGCCAAGTACTGGATAAGGTTGCCTGCTGTGTGTAAGGAGACACCTTAAAGAGATGGACAGTGAGTCATGGCCCCGGGGTCATGGCTTGTGATATGTGCCCCGTCATATCTAAAGGTACCTTAAGGTCAGCATAGTAAATTATGAGATACGAGCCATTGAAGCTGAACATAGTTAAAAATCACGTCCATGGTTGAATTTCTAATTTCATCAGAAACATTACCTTTGAAGTGTATTCTATTATATTAATCAGGTTTCAACATCTAAAACACAAGACAAATGTTTTAAAAACTCAGATAAAAATCATTTTTCCAGTACAGAAACTTTTAACTCGATTTTCTCAGAACAATGGTTTTCTGTATCAGCCCGATGCCTTTTACCAATTTAGATGTAACTTTGCAATCGAACATCCAATAACCAAAAGCAAGGTGTCATTTTAAAGCTCAATTTATAATCTTTCAGATGAGACCAAAAATTAATTTTCATTTTGGGACCCTTTTGATATGATGGGCACATATGTGACCCGTCATATCGAAAGGTACCTTAAGGTCAGCAAAATCAAAATTTATTTTTTGGTCTCATCTAAAAGCTCAGATTTTAAGCTTTAAAATGACACCTTGATTGTGGTTATTGGATGTTCGGTTGCGAAGTTACACCCAAATTGGTAAAAGACATCGGGCTGATTCAGAAACTATATTTCTGAGAAAATCGAGTTTAAAGTTTTTGTACTTAGTAAATCTTGAATGGAGAGAGGATTTTTAGCTTG
>JXSR01S006249.1:43267-55319 GCA_000969725.1 Ophiothrix spiculata
TGGTTCTTTTAACCAACCAGATGACAAAAATCTATATATTTGGTATATAAAACGAATATTGACTGCTTTTTCTTTGGGGCATGGTTAAAATGATTTCTCTTAGGTGATCTCAAAACCATGAATATGGTTTTGAGATCACATCGAGAAAATAATTTAAACCATGCCCCTCAAAGCAGTCAATATTTGTATACTTTAAACATGTTCTATTGATTCTTGTCAAAAATTAGTGGGGAGAATCTAGGCCAGTCCCTTTAAGCGGCAATAATGATTTTTTTGACAGACAAGCAATGGCTCATATGAACATACCCGAGAACATTGAAACAAAAAAAATATTATACTTGTTTTCATTTCGAATACATGATAAGACAGTACTGCATTATAAATATCAAAATAATGGCAACAACACATTAATGTTTCTTGACATATCAGGAACAAAAGAAGCAAGCTCATTTTGCTTCAAGATGTTTTGGGAAAGAGGAACACTCTTTTGAACCTCTGATTCTTCAGCAATATAATTTAATATTATACAATCAAGTCATTAGACTACATTTGGGAATGCTTTACCAAGTAAAATTGGTTCATCAATAATCCCTGGAGGATGCTAGAGATACTAGCTGGCAAGGTGCATCAGTTTGATATACATTTCCATAACATGTCTGTGCGGAATATATGATTCCCAAAAGCATTTTGTTTTCGCTTCCGCTCTTCTTAAATCAGTTACCTGTTTTGAATCGTAGACAGTTTATATTTAGATTTTTAAAGCAATGTCACAGATCGTTAGCCTCGTATTCCTTGATTGATTTATGATTTGTTGTTGGTAACGAGGGGTGGTGGGATGAATTGCTGTGTTTAGGTTGAGTTCATAGTCCAGTATAGTTGTAGTAATCAATGTTGATTTTGGTATTGGATTGAGTAATTTACCTGTTTTTATTACTAATGAGATAAGATAAGGTAATGCATAATTATGAAACCTGATTGTGATTGCTGTTCAAACCTTATTTTATTTCTTTTTCCCACTATTTTTGTTTGCTTGTCGTTTTGATTCCGTTGCTTTAAACCAAGTGTGTGGCTTTTGCAGTGTAGATTCTGCTGTGAATTGTAGTAAAGTGTGTACTGTATACTGAAAAACGCTTTGTTTTTCATATTGTTATTTTCATTGTTCTATATGCAGTAAGCATTTTTAGATTTGATTTGTATTTTGTCAATTGTATTTTAAACATGTTCATTATATATTTGGCCAAAAACAAAAAAATACCCAGCGCAGTGGAACATTAGTGTTTTCCTGAGATTCTCTTTTGTTTTTATCCCATTTATATTAGACCAAGCAAAATGCATGAGGATGATCTTTATCATCACTTTACTATATTCTGATAGCTTTGTTATGATCTCAGTACCTTTTGTGTTGTAAATATTTGTGCAAAATAAAGTTCAGATTTATGAGAATGGAATTAACTATTTTATTTCTATAAATCTTTCTAATAAAGCTGAACCTATTCAACCAATCATACGTGTTAGGCCAGCAGTAGTTACGCAAACGGGACCATTCACAAGAGTTGTTAGGCCTACACCGTTCACACCTTCTTACGTCATGTGGGAGAAACATATGAAAGGTAGACCATTTAAGCTTTGAATTATCCCTTCATATGTGTACAGCCGCGGCAAAAGGGTCCAGTTGTCGGCTCGTACATGTTGCTTCTTGTAGCGTATCTAATGTATGGTATTTGTATACATCAGATATCCTACAATGAGCAACATGTAGGAGTCGACAACTGGACCCTTTTGCCGCGACGGTACACATATTTGTTTCATTTGGAATGACTTTATACTCATCACCCTGCAACTTTGAACCCATAGCTAGACCATTTTGAGATATCCTGACCTTCCACCATAGACAATTAATCCTAGTTCTCCAATAGAGAGGGAAGAAATAGATAGAACCACAGGAAAAATAGGTAATGGTTGATGGGTATATTAACTGATTGTAAACTTGGAGGTATAAACTTCTGTTCCTGAAATATACTCCGAACCAATGGTGTAGCCAGTGAGGAGGCGCAAGGCCTTTTTTTTTTTTTTTTTTTGAAACTTAGTATTAAAATACTCAGTTTCAAAATCACTAAAATTTGTACTTTTTAACATGTTTTGGGGACTTTTCAAGCCTTTTGTTGGTTTACATCAAACACAATTTTGTCAGAATCCTAGGCCCATATTTGTAAAACTCTGCTAACTCTTTAGTTGGTAACTAACCTATTGTCTACCTGTCAAAATTTAACAAGTAGACAATATGTTAGTTGCCAATTGCTCCACACTTGATTTATATCCAGATATATCCAAACCCTGATTTCTAGTACCTTTCTTTAAAGAAAAAACTATGAAATCACCTATTCAACAAGAAATTTATCTGAAAATATGTTGGGAAATAGAATTTATGGTTATGGAGAACAGGGATTGATATTTTGACATTACTGGTCAGGTGTTTTATGCATGACGTTGCCGTGTCGTCATCCAAACATACCTTGTTGTGATCTGCAAGTCAAATACCAAGAAGCACATTATAAGTTAAGAATCAATTTGCATGCCAATTTATTCATAGTCATACAGAGGTCTTGAGTAGAATTAGAACACGAAAATCAGTGCATGCTTCATATTGATTTATTTTGGGTTGCATAATAAAAAAAAAATTAAATATGTTTTTTTCATTTCGATAATTTGTGTATTTTACAACAATTCAATTTGGCCATGTGTTATGTTTGATTAGAATAGACGTATGTGAAGTAAATTAGTTTGAGTGGTGGTATGGAACTGAGATAGTTCAGGCAAGTTTTGTTGTTTAGTGTATTTGGGGTGTTATTTAAATGAAAAGTGCAAGGAAAATCGATATTCTGTCGGAGAAATATGTGGCATTTGAAACATTGCTGTACAGCAGGCATTTTGGAAATGTATTATCCATCCAGAGGTACAAGTAACAATTTAATTAGTCTGTTACAGTTGAACCAAAAGTAATGACATATTTAAATGAGATAGGAGTGGTGAAAAAATAGTAACTCACCCTCCAATGTTATTTTTTTAAAGCAGAGTTGCAGGGTTTGTAACAAGTAAATTACATATTAAAAATGCAATCTAATTTGAGACAATGAATAGTGTCCTTTTAATATGGAATTTACATTTACCTGGTGAATCTAATTTAAAACAACGTTCAATCTTCGTTTTAATATGTTTCATAAAAAAGTCGTCACCAACATTAGAAAAACTTACAAACAGTTTAAAGGTAAGAATCCATGTATTTCAAGATCTTCCTATTTTGATGCTATTAAGTCCTTTTTTATATTTATAATTTTTAAAATAAGAGTTGCAGAGTTTGTAACAGGTAAATTTCATATTTAAAAAAAATCCTATCAGATTTGGAAATGTGAAATAATTGCAGATTGCCATGTGTAGGGTTACATCACAGTCATCATCAACCCATTGATGGGTGCTGTGGGATTTGTAATGGCATATTGCTATCAGCAGTAGATAGCGTTCTAACTATACCAGTTACACAGGCATAGATATGTATTGGAATCAAATTGTCTTGTCTTAATTTATGGCATCTGTGCCCTATATTGATGATAGTTCTGCGACCTAGCATCTTATTGCATATCAAAATAGCATGAGATGTTGTATTACTTGGAGCAAAATTTAATACCATAAATTACTATTTGCCTTGCAATTAGACATGACAAAAAGATGTACATGTAACTTATAATTTTTGTGCAGATGCCAATTTGTCATATTTTTGTGGTATAGTTGGTTTTGAAATCCAGAATCAAATATGGGTAAATTGTTACGTTTTCTGTATTTTTATTACATGATAATTTATGAATAGTTTTAAATTCAAGATTCTGTGATTTTTTGTGCTGAAACTTTATTCTGTGAACATTCTCAAATCAAAAGCGTCATTGACACATTTGTTAATTTGTCACTTATGATTTCACCAGGATTTAAAGTCAGCTTAGCCATGTTACTCACTGCTCTGTCCTAAATTAGTTGTTTAAGTCTTTAATTTGTGCATCTCAAAAAGTGCTATTTTACAATTTTAAAGCCAGTTGATTTTTGTTGTGCACTAAACTGGTACATGTAGGACTATAATAAATTGCATCTATCTTGGGCATTTGACACAGCACTGGAAGTCAAATGTAATCATTTCTACATCTACAGTGCCTCATTCCAGTTCAGATTGGTCATCACTCAATTGTACATTTGGGATGACATTTATTTGTACAATCTAATTTGCTAGTTGTAATGTGTCTTCACAAAGTATCGTGCTATGTCCAGCTGTATCAAATATTGGTTAATGCTTTGTTCGGTTGTATCAAATATTGTTTTTTGCCAGTAATAGCAAATCTATTGGAACTGAAAGTGTGTATTGGCATAATGTGTATGTTAACCATTGTAAGGCAAACAAATCAGTTACTCTTTCATACAGACCAAAGGTCACTTACTTAATAAAGGGACATTCAGAAATTGGGCAACCTTTAAATGTTACAGAATGAAAATGTCTCTACATTTCTTGAGTTTTTGCATTGTCTACCAAGCTTACAACTATAATAGCGTCTCACTACTGAAAGAATGAGTTAAAACTGCTCTTTAACAATTGTACAGAAGTTTTTGTATCTCATTTTGTACTTTTTGGATTTGATGAGAAATAAGCGTGGAATTACATAATTGTTTTAAGTAGGTACTGTAATTGTTTCCTTTTTTTGTACGTGGTGGAATTTTGGTGTTTTTTTATTTTTATCCATCTTACCTGGTTCGACCTCAAGGACGCCTTTGGCTCTGTACCTCACGACCTTATCTACCATACTCTTAAGCGGAACAGCTTCCCTGGAGAAATTGTCTCTTATATCAAATCTTTATGGATCTCTGCATGGCAAAGTTGTCACAAAATCCTGGTCTTCAGAGCCGTTTCAGTTTAAAAGAGGAGTTTTTCAGGGAGACCCTCTATCTCCCCTGATATTTCTTCTCTCGTTCAACCCAATTATTGACTACATTAAATCAGAAGAACGACATGGATATTTCCTCAACAAAGACTCTAATATTCACCATATCGTGAATCCCTTTGCGGATGACTTTAACCTTGCCACCCGTAGAAAAGACACTCATCAGAGAATACTTCGGAATATTAACAATGTCGTTACCAAGTTAGGTCTTACTTTAAAACCATCCAAATGTAAGTCTCTATCCATCGTCAATGGCAAATTCCAACCCATTGCCTTCAAGATCGGCGACTCAGAGATCGAAACTCTTCACGACAAGAACCACAAATACCTTGGTGCCCTTGTTACAAAGTTAGGAAAGCCTTCCGAAGTATTCTCTGAAACCTTTTCTATCATTAAGCAAAGACTTGAAAATATTGATAGTACTTTGATAAGGAAAGAATACAAATTTGCCATTTATACCAGGTACTTTTTGCAATCCCTGAGATATCATCTCACCGTCCATGAACTTAACGGGTCGGATCTTCCAAAGCTTGACGCTCCCTGCAATTCATTCATAAAAAACTGGCTCCAGATCCCTCGTTTTGGTACTCTGGCTGGTCTTTATTCTTCTGGCTCTCTCTCTCGAGATCTGTAGTATATCCCATCTTTACAAAGAATGTCATGCTGCGTCATTTGTCCATCTCAAGAGAAGCTTCGATTCTAGAGTCAAAGATGCCTTAATATCTAAAATTGCCAGAGAAGAGTCACTTACCAGGAAGTTTTCTATCATTCATTACAGTCAAGATTTGTATGACAAAGCTATCAAAGCTCTGCAAGAAAATCCGACCCGTTCCAACCCTGTTCCCACCAAGAAAGGCATCATTAAAACTATCAAAGACTTTGTTACTGATAAAATTCGCAATTTATGGGACAGCAAAGTCAGAGAACTTCTGGTACAGGGGAGATTTATTCAAATTGTCCAATTGGAGAATTCCTGCTTCACATGGAAGCACATTATGTACGAACTTCCCAGAGGTGTTTTTCAATTTGTTCTCAATGCTTCCACAGATTCTCTCCCCACCCTGGCCAACTTGGGGAGATGGCGTCAGAGATCTTTTAACAACATTAAATGTCCCTTGTGCCAGAATACTCAGACCCTTCACCACGTATTAAACTGTTGTAAAGTCATGCTCAAGCAAGGAAGATACACACGGCGGCATGATTCAGTGCTTTCATACCCGGTGTCTCTCTTTTCCAACTTGACAGACGCCAAGGTCTTTGCTGATCTAGGCACCAAACATGGTGAAACGGTTACTACAATCCCCCAGGAGATCCTCCCTACATCCCAGCGGCCGGACATTGTTATTTACTGGCCGTCTCTTAAGAAAATCACCATCATTGAGTTGTCAATTCCTTTCGAATCAAATATCATTGAAACTCACCATAGAAAACTCAACAGATATGCCAGCCTTAAACATGATCTGACCGATAAGGGATATAGTGTGGATCTTCTTGCCTTCGAAATAGGCAGCAGGGGATTTCTTTCAGCTGAAAACATCTATAACCTGAAATCCATCATCCACATTTCTGGTACTTCAGTTCCATTTAAGACTGTCAGGAATACGCTCACCAAGATTGCTATCTCTACATCCTTTAGCATCTACTGTTCCAAGGCTGAACCATCCTGGCTCGATCCTCTCCCTTTTAAATTGTAGGTTTTTGTGTGTTTTTTATATACTTTTTGTCCTGACCTGCTGCAATTTCTTCCTTGCCAGAAGCATGCTTGCGTGTAAATCTGTGTCCTAGGTTTTGCACTGGTCCTGCCAGATTGTCTTTTGTAAATTTTAATTTGTTATTTGCTTGTGTATGTTTTGTTGAATAAACTGGCTGATGAAATTAAAATTCAGCAAACATACACAATGTTTGTAAAATGTTCCTTAAAATAAAATATAATAAGCATATTTGTCAAAGATTTAGTAGAAAACACATGCTCAGTTGAAAAAAAATGATCATATATCTGTCTTACAAGCAAGCACTATGTGTTATGAAGTGAGTATATTAGAGGTTTATCTTCTCACTCATCCGCATCTAATAAGCAGGAGCGAAGAATCTCTTTCTAGTCATTGTTTGGTATGCACGCATTGCAGTCTAATTTGTGTTGACGTTTACTCTCTGAACGTATCTAGTCATTTTCTCTCTTTTTGTTTATAACAGATCAGAGCCTGGATTTATAAACCATAAACCATCTATTTATTATTGCTATTGCTACACCGCTATCTGTTTATTACTTTTGTGTAGCACCAAGAAGGGAAAGATGGATTGTTGTAGCTTCACATGTCGTCAGTGTCTTTGATAAATAATTTGAAGTACTTTTTCATGTATTTCTCACTTAGCTAAAATAGTCTAATACTATTTATGAAACCAAAACATCTTGCTATTTGTAGCCATATCACTATTAAAACATGATTAAGCAATAGGTGATTCTATGAGGACAATCATGCTCAACCAACCAATTTTAATATTAAAGGCACATTGGAAAATTTTGATATTAGACCATGAGGTTTCCGTTGATAGAAGTTCTTAGTTGTAATTTACTGACAATACACAACAACTATTGATTTTTTAGAAAAATAGAATCATTTCTGGTGACCCTTCATATCGAAAGGTACGGTACCTTAAGGTCGGCATAGTAAATTACGAGATACGGGCCATTGAAGCTGAGCATAGTCAAAAATCATGTCCAAGTAGTCTGTGGGAAAAACCTTGACTTTGGGCTTGACTGCAAAATGGAGTCTGCACAATTGTTCTTGACTGATTTTTAATCTTTGAGACCCATAGATTCCAGAACTGAATGATGCAAAATCCGCATCAATGAGCATTTTGAGAAATCCAAGATGGCCGCCAAAATGACATCCATAACATGTTACTAGTCAAATCTCGTTAAAAACAACACCAACATGTTCCTCTCATCACAAGGAAGCAGAAAAAGTATACTTTTACCTAAGTCTGAATTATGGTTCTGGAGTTATAGCCAAAAATGTAAAAGGTCATATCAAAGGTCACGGAACTGGCCCTTTTGGAGTCCACAATTTCAAAAGTGTCCGATTTTGTTCAGAATGGTCTCAAACTATTCGTCTTGAAAAGCTGTCCGCACAAAGTAACAGTTTAAAGTGCATCAGATCAGTTTTTGCTATGGTTACAGGTCAAGGAAAACTTTGTGCTACAGGCACCAATGCTTGGTAAATATGGACTTTGTTTTTGCCTGCTACCATGGCAACAATTGACCTGACACACTTCAAATTATCACTTTGTGTAGACACTTTTGCAAGAGGAACAGTTTGAGACCAGTTTAAACACAATAGGATACTTTTGAAATTTTGGACTCCCATAGGACCAGTTCCGTGACCTCTGATATGACCTTTTACATTTTTGGCTATAACTTCAGAACCATATTTCAGATATAGGTAAAAGTATACTTTTTCTGATTCCTTGTGATGAGAGGAACATGTTGGTGTGGTTTTGAACGAGATTTGACTAGTAACATGTTTTTGATGTCATTTTGGCGGCCATCTTGGTTTTCTCAAAATGCTCAATGGTGCGGATTTTGCATCATTCAGTTCTGGAATCTATGGGTCTCGAAGATTAAGAATCAGTCAAGAACAATTGTGCAGACTCCATTTTGCACTTTTTCTGTTTTCCCACAGACTAAAGGTCGAATTTCTAATTTCATCAGAAACATTACCTTTGAAGTGTATTCTAACATATTAATCAGGTTCCAACATCCAAACCATAAGAAAAATGTGTTAAAAACCAAGATAAAAATCCTCTCTTCATTTAAGTTTTATTCAGTACAAGAACTCGATTTTCTCACTCAGAACTTTAGTTTTCCGATTCAGTCCGATTCCTTTTACCAATTTGGATGTAACTTTGCAATCGAACATCCAATACCCAAAAGCAAGGTGTCATTTTAAAGCTTAATATAGAATCTTTTAGATGAGACCAAAAAATCATTTTTGATTTTGGGACCCTTTAAGGTACCTTTTGATATGACGAGTCACATTTGTGGAAAACAGTGTTTATGATACATAATTATCTTTGTGAGATAGCACACTTAATTGAGTGTCTCTTCATAGCTACGATGATGGTGATATAAGATGGAGTTATAAAACAAATTAGGATCATCAGCTGGTTCTTGAGGCCATTATTCTAGCTAGCTAATTGTCTTACTTAATTAATTAAACAAAATGGAAATTGGAATTAAGTTTTATCCATGAGATGAAGTGTCCTATTTCGCCGGAGAGGCGCTCTTAGCAGCTCACAGAGACCTAACTTTATGATAGCATACGATAATTGTTGTGCGCCAGGGTTGTTCTCTTTGCTAATTGCAATGATGTTGCTAGATAGCTCTTTGTTTCAACTGTTTGCTGGCAAATTTTCGACCAATTTGGGCTTGTAGTTTTTATTTCAGAGCTATTTGAGAAAATTGCGTCCAAGTAGAAATTCTGGCAAATTGTACACGCTTTTGTGTGCTGCTGTGAGAGGCTTGCCGGAGTGAAAGAGTTAAATAATCTTATGAATATTACCTCTAAAATGACTCTAATGTCATATCTAAATGACAATATTGCCAATATAATGTTGGGCTTAATGAATGATTTAACTTTGTTCTATAATGTTACCTGAAATCAGTTTCAATGTCAGAAGCGTGACCGAAGTACCTTAACATTAACCTGTTTCCCTAAACCAGGGCACACTATCACACATTATGCATGGATATTAGAATGCAATGCGAGCATACTTTTAACTCTGTAGAGATGCTACGAGTCTCTTGCTTTAATTATTTAATTTCCCCTGATGGTGAAGTGATAGATCTATAAATGAAACAAGACCACTTGTAAAAGGGATTTGGTGGGGATAAGATTCTTCATCATATAATCAGCCTTATGTTCATTGTGATAGGGCTTGGATTAAAATTAAATTCCTAGGTAGAACAATATGGCCGTATATGCTATTAATAGTGCAGGGAATGCCTGAACTGATATGAACTGTTATGGATAATGCATGGTAAGGAGAAGATAAAATGGTGTACCTCAGGGTATTTGTAGATTAAAGGGACTAGCCTAGATTCCACCTAGAATTAAATATTTATGAAAATGCTCTAAACAAAGCTTAAAAGTAGAGCAAAACCCCCAAAAAGGACAAAAATTTACACACAAATGGCTCAAATTGAGAGAGAATTAATTTGCAATATATCATTCTTTGATGGTGGTGTTTCCAAAATCCTAACTTTTGTACCTCAGATGGATTAACTAAATAAAGGATCAAACAAAGCTCATGGAAATGATTTAAAACATATTAAAAGAGAAACAATTTAATCAAAAATAAGTTGTTTGGCCTTCACAAGTGTAGAAACAAGATTTTTATCAGTTTTCAATCTAGAAACACTGTTTTCACACCAGTTTTTGTCGTCGGCGACAAAAATTAAAGTAGGTAAAGAATTGCAATTTTCTCCAATATTCCTCAAAATCATGGAAAACCACCTGTAGGTTATATTCCCATAAACATGTTCTATCGATTGAAGTAAAAAAATATGTAGGCCTATGTAAAAAAATTAGTGGGAAGAATCTAGGCCAGTCCCTTTAACCTTTGTTAGAGAGGAATGTTGGATAGATAGACTCACTGGATGAGGATGACAGTCTGTTTTATGCCATTTCAAAGTCAAGCAATGGACAGACAGGTGTTCGTCCAGTACCGGTACATATGGTTTTAGACAAGATTTTGTGTAACTTGACTGACAAGAACCTGTTTTTTAAAAGCATGCTAATTTTTTTGAGATAATGAGAGGAGATTTAAAAATGAATTGTTTCCTTCTAAGTCAGTAGCTGGGGTGGGGGATGGCAGTTGTGGTGGCGGGTTGGGGGAGCTTACGGCATACGCAAGTGGATCAGATGAGCTGCCAGGCAAAGACTTGGCAGAAGAATTTTGCTCAGATAAGCCAGTAGAAAATAGATAAGGGCTCAGTCCGAGCTAGTTTTCTGATAGTTCAAACTCCAAAAGATTGTTGAACTCTGTTCATGTATAAATTTCAATTGAAGAATTCTTTCTGTGCTAAGGAACCTTAAATACATGCTCTATTATGCTGTCTTGTGCATGTCCCAAATAAAATATTCAGTATCATCTTATGAACTGGTTATTTTTCAGATTGTAAAAACATCTGTTTTTTGACATTTCCAACAGACTGTTATGTCATGCGAAGTTACTCGGTACTTAATAAACATGTAATCTAGCTGGAACATTTAGCGGTAATTATAGTATATTGAAATTTAATTGAAAGCCATTCTCATGCATGGTAATTACAGCGGTTACAGCAGAGAATTACATACTGCATCCGAGCTGTCACTTATAAGACTTATGGTATTGATTCAAATATGAATATGGAATTGCTTTCTTCAGTAGAAAGTTGCACTGGAATTACCTATAACTCCCAAACGCTTAAAAACTATTTAAGTCAGAATTTTCATACAAAAATTTCCCATTTCCCCAGGGATTTGAAACCTGACCCCTCGCATCCCGATCCAATGTCCACCTATGGCAAGCACACTCGGGAAGCCACCGAGTATGGCCTTCCATGGAAGCCGTTTCGTGCCCATATATATCTCCCGTCTATGACATATTTGGAATTTCTTGATTTTTTGTTGTTGGATTTGTTGGACTGAGGCGGGTGAGGTTTAATAAACAGGAGACAATTTAAAGCCCTATGAATCTGATAAAGTTCTAACACAACAATTAGACACTGGAATAAATATAGAAGGGAACATAGAAAATGCTTTTGCGACCAGAAATGCAATTCAAGATGCATTTGATCTCAAATCTTAGGATACACTGATCTCTATTATATTTGGCAGGACAAATTGAAAAGATACACCATTTACATCTATCATAGACTGACATCAATGGTTTCTTAATGGAATATACAGGGTGTCTCAAAGTTTAAGAACACATTTTGAGGACATTATATTTGAGATTCATATTGATGAGATTAAAAAAAAAAGGTTAAGAATAAGTTGCCTTCCCACAATCTGAACAATCAATATTTTGTA
>JXSR01S006251.1:30063-43006 GCA_000969725.1 Ophiothrix spiculata
TATTCTCTCTGTGCAGCTGTTGATCATGTCATCAGGAAATTCGTTTTTATTTCCTTAAAGGTCAACAGCATTATTTAGCCACTTAATATTCTATAAACACGGAGCTAAGATAGCAAATGATTGATACCTGATGTGTTGATACAGTGTCAATCATTGAGTAATTTATCTCGGACGACAAACGTGACTATATTCAGATTGCTTCGTACACATTAAAAGTTATGTTTAGAAAAGAGATGAGTGGGAGAAATTCCCATGTTATTATCACCTTTTGAAATGAAGTTTTGCAATGCAAGATCATATTTTTTGTGATAAAATTATCTAGATTAAACATTTGATAATTACTACTACTACTAATTTTATATCGAATAATCAAAAGCTCGGTTTAAAGCATCACAAAAGGGAGAAAGTAATATCAATTACTGGGTTACTCAATATATGAGGTTGTAATCACTCATTTTGGCATCCTTGTGTTCTACGAGCTAACATAGAGTGCCTCTGCATGCAAACAAATCTTAGAATTTCCAGTGAACAGACCTGTCTACGTACATGTCATACCTTAAGGTCACATCCCAGATTGATGAACATAAAAGTACATAAGAAAATAAAACTTACATTTTCCTAGTTACTTAAGGAGGGGTATTTTTGAGATGTTTTCAATGCATCAAATGAACATTGAATGTAATAATAAGAGTTAATAAAACACGCATTGCTGATCTACTCGATACAAAAGCATGCACTTCAGGTGGAAAATAATAAACACTCTCAATTTTTTAAAAATATTCATGTATTGCTGAATTAATTAGCTAATGAGGTTAAATAAAGAGCTCAAGAAGAGAATAAAGGAAAAGTATTTTATTTCTTGAAGCTAAATTTCATTGAATATTCATATTTTATTTCACTAGTATTAGTAAAGTGTTATCAACATTATATGATCTATACTCTGACTAAAACAATCTTTTTCTATAATAATAAGCTTTTATATTATGAGCTACATACAGTAGAGCTACATACAGAACCTTATTTGAAGTAGGGAATATCTCCTACAAATTCGATGGTATAACAATACAAAATTGATAATCTTGCCTAAAGGAAAAAATGAAATTTAAATGGCGTAGATTTTCTCCTATTCAGTTTGAAAGATAAAAAGGGTTTTGACAAAATACTATTACCGAGCACTACATTCACAATTCAAGAAACTGATACAATGTGTACGCGTTCTCTTTTAAATATTCTCAAGGGAGCCTATGATACTAAACGGAGACAAAAGCTTCATCTTGATTGAGATTTTCCGGGTAAAAGTGTTAATTCAATGTAAGCAATAGTGTGACTATTTATAAAGTCTAATTTATAACCGCGACAAAAGTATAACCATTTTAATTGTCGCCATATAAATGCACCATAACCTTATTTTTAAATGAAATCTTAAAATAGTAATTATCATGTAAGTAATAAATATAGTTGATTTTGTTTTTAATTTCATTGTTGCCAATACCATCCGTTCCAGTTATGTTTTTTAATGTTTCCTATCGCTCAATAAAATGTCATTACAAGAATACCTTTCCCCGTAACATTTAAACAAAACGTCAATCATATCTACATCTCTATTATCTGGGTAGTTTTTATTGAATGAATGGAGTGGGATTCTGCTTCTGAACAAGACAATTAAACTATATCGGGAAAATGGTAATAAGATTTTTTTATAGATTATTTAATTATCTTTTTTATCGTAGGTATTATAACCCATTGGCTTCAAAGCACAATTTCGCGTAATTGTTTTTTCTTTGACTTCTTAATGGAAATTTGGAAAATGTAAACATACAAATACGTATCGAACTATAAACATGGAATATGCAACTGTTGCTAATTTTTTCAAAGAATGCCTCGTTCTTTTCAATTAAGAAGTCAATTTTTGTAGAACGATAATATTATTTAGATAAAATAATATAACGAATGAAAGGCTAGATTGGTAGAGACAGCTAGCGAACTAGTCACTTATCAAACAAATAAAACATGACATTGATAAAAACTGGATTATTGTATGATATGTTACCTTTTCACTGTATTGACCTCAGTAACAGATAAATTAGTTAGATTTAATCTCTCAGTATACTGATCTATATGCATGACTAAGTATAGTCCTTAGGTTTGCCTCAAAATGTTAGAGAGTAATATTTGGATTTCAGATTACGGGGTTGCTACTTTCTTTTACATTGGACAATTCATACAAAAATGAGATAAGCGTTTGTTCATACGAAAGACAGTATCTATATCAAACATATGTGCAAACAACTTATTAACATGGATATAAAGATTGAATTGAAATAGAACGCATGATTAAAGTATTTACAATGTTTAATATTTGCACATACTGCGCTTATCATGCTTATATTTTACGTTTTAGAAGTTTTTCGGCTTGACATTCAGCTTCAATCTCAAAACAATTTGCAGCTAACTCCCACCACTGCGGTAAAGGTATTAACAAACGAAATTCACCTTTTATTCTATTATTACTTTTAGCATTCTGGATACCTATAATTTTATAAATCACATTAGAATTGCTGGCTTAATGTGTTTACTCAGCTTATATTAGGGCTGCTAATAAAACCGTCTCTGCTTAACCGATTCTGTCATTAACATGGTGGGTGTTTTAGGAAATAGGGTAATGGGATACCTATTCCATTCTTTACCTACTTTAAGGATAGTATGTTGAGGGCGAACTCAATAAAATACCGTTTATATTTTGATAAATACATGTATCTTACACTCTACCGCATTAGGTTTTTAAGACTAAGGGTAAGCAGGTTACCATTAGAATAAAACAGTACTTAAAACTAGCAGTAAAAAGAGCCACACAAAAGCTATATGGGCTTATTTCTCTAAATTGGAAGTCAATTAAGCTGGCGGTAGTAGCGGTTTCATTTGGAATTTTAAAAAATCAACAATTAATAATAATAATAATCCTCTAAACGTTCAATTGAATACTGTATGCTTGATAAAATTTATATGCAAGATTCACCAACCAAATGTCTAGTGAATGTATGAAGCTGATATTAATAGCTTGTTAGACTAAATCTTAGAACTGTGTCTAGGTGCATTGCATTGGACACAATTTCGAAATATTATTTATGGATGATTTACACTTCATGTGTTAGAAAATAACGTTCAACTACTAGATATCGAGGAAATTTTAATTAAAAACCTTCAGAAGAGTCAAAAATTTGAATTTTATTTTGTTTGTTGATCTTGGGTATGAGGCTATTCTCTATAAGTCTTTGTTGATACTGTATATCGAAAAGGCCAAAGATTTGTTTGTAAAACATTCCTTTCACATCATAGATTGCAGATAAATCAAAAGAAATCTGGAGTTTGCATTTGATCTCCTGAAAAGGCCAATTTAAAAAAATAACTATAGAGGGCGGTATTTATCGTTGGCGACAACGATAATTAAAAATCAAATATTAGACAATGAAACTATGCATGCTGTCATTTTTGCCGTTAATACTTAAATAGGAACACTCTTGCTGTGTTGATAAATTGTCTTGGAGCCAAATTTACCACCATTGATAGGCAAATGCGCTGTATGGTGCAGAGGTAGCCAAATTTGCCACAATGTTGTTTTTAAGCTAAAGCCGATTTAACATGTAATTCCACGCGTACTTGCTATGAAGAGGACTGTTGTTTTATTTCATTTTTTTCCGATTTCTTTCATTGTTGACAGTTGCATTGGATGAAGGTGAAGATTTAGAGATTTTGAGACAAACGACATTTAAGGAGATGGTACTCAAAGGAAATGTGTAAAAAATCATGGTCAAATCGAAGGAATTTTCATGTAAAACATAGGAAAAAGCAATGGATGGTGTGTATCCTGATAGAATTCTTAGAAATAATATTTTGCACATGTATATAACTATTCACAACATTTGTCCTTCAATATTGCCCTGAATAGTGCGCCATATAAGCTGTTACCATGGCAATAGCGGCCATCTTGAAATGGTAAAATTGTCAGTTACTGATGCTTATATCCTAATATCTCATTTTATTATTGTTACACAATATTCATATTTCATATTCATATTTATTTGTTTCAATAAAAACGATACAGTAAAACATATCAAAACAATCTATATGTACATTATACAAAGTCCTTGTGGAGGAATAGGTCGGAAGACAAATAAGGTATGAAAGTAGCCTATCTCTGTGAAAATAAACATAACGACATAAGTCAAGCTACAGATCACATAAATAAAAAAAAAACATGTTTATATATGTGTAAATGTTTAAAATACACAAATAAAGGCGTCTATCCCACTTCAGCGAAAGGACTATCAAATGTCTTTGTATTCAAACGACTAAAGAAATAAAGGAAATATAAAAGATATACGACTATGTATATACTAAGTCTTTTTTGATAATTGCATTGATCATACAAATTATATCCTATAAGTTTAAAACCATGCTCCAGGTATGGTGAATGCTCCTTGGAAATATCATTTCACCTGTCAAGACTAAGTTCTTTGATAGCAATTATGGACAATACAATCTCATTTATCTATCAGTATGTCATTAAATTTAAATGATTGATGATGTTGCAAATGGCTTTGGGTATGAATATAATGTAACATTGAATTTGAACATGAACTCATCAATCGTAAATTGTAATTGTTTGAAAGGGGATGGTCGTTTAGGAACAATAATTTTTTTTTCTAAATAATGTTACTCTCTGATACTGAAACTGGTCTTTAATCATAAAAATAAATAATATTTCAAGATCTAACTAATTTATTGTCAGATAAAAAATGTCTGATGTGGTCTAACACATCGTGTTTGTTTGTTTGACAATACATTTGTGTGTTTTGACATATGCTCTGTTTTAGGTTAAATCTATTTTTCTCTCAACTTTATATACCCATAAAAGCCTCTTTACTTAACGCCATCAACATATTTAAATGAAATTATTATTCTATCGAAATAAAGATGATTGTTTCAACCACAATATATTATATATCCAACATTTACCAAAACAACTGAATAGGAACATAATACATAAAGAACAATACTCTTTTAGAATTAGAATATCTCTTCTTTCGTATCAAGAGAGCTATATGGATCAAATCTCGCCCACGGGTCTTATACTAATAACTTAACCCAGAGATCTGTCTGACCTGAGATTTATATAATATGAATCACAAAAACAAATATAAGAAACAGTGGGAAATGTGCTAGTTGAAACGCTCCTTTATTTTAATCTTATCCCATTGATAGTTAATTATTGACAAAACTTATAGTTAAGTTAAACTTACTGACCCAAAAAAACTACCTGCAAATGTAATTTTATTCCATTTTTTATCTTCTTCTTTGCTCAAATAAGACCTTTTCTTCGATAGCAAGCAGTTTATTTCTTGAGACATATTTTGGTCTCTGTCTTCAAGAAAATATCGACATAATTCCCTAAAGTGCCAAAGCCTGTCACTATATGTTTTGTTTCCATGACGATCACAGGTCAGAATCCTAACTGAAATCTATGTTTATGTATCTCCAAACCTAGTTCAAGTAGATCGAAAGACCTGATAATTGAAAACAACATCTTAAGCCAGATTGCACACGTTCAAGTCATCGTTTTTATATAACATCAGTCTCTTTTTTTAATCATTATGATTCAATCAGTGTATACACTATACAAGGTGATTCCAAAAGTCATTCTTCTTGTCGTTTCTAAAATATAGACAACCAAAATCCGTTTTTAACATGAGCACTGACGCGTCTGTATCTTGTCAGCTAAATTCCACTATGATTGACACTGCGTCAACTCTTTCATATGGTATCAATCACTTCCTATGTTAGATGCCTGATGTTATCTAAGAGGCCACGACAAGTTTTAACCTGCGTGAAATATAATATTAAGTAGCTATACAATGTAAATGACCTTGAAGAAATATATTTTACATAAAGACATTTATGAAACTTACAATGTGCCAGAGTTGCAAATGCGTAACTATCCACCTCACAAAGAAGAAACGAAATAATTGAACATTAGTCCATAAAAAGGGATCTTCTTTTCATTAACCCTTACTAATTCTTGATATCTTACTGTAGTACTTTGTAGTACGTAGGAGGGTAAGGGTTAAGTGATGCATATGTACTACACGTTGATGGTGCTAAATAACCTTTACTCTCGCACGCTTAAATACAGTCTAAGTCCGAATACGTCATGAAAAAATGTCCGGTTCCCCTCGGATCCCCCAGGGATTCGAACCCCTGACCCCCGCTATCCCGACCCAATGTCCAGCTATGCCAAGCCACCGAGCGCGGCCTGCCCGGGCAGCAATTTCCTGATCATTTATATTCGCCGTCTGTGACGTATTGGTTCTTTAGTAGTACTTTGTAGTACGTAGGAGGGTAAGGGTTAATGGCGATTTAGTACGTCACCATTTTGACTTAACACTGTAGTGGAAGAAGTGGTCAGGTGCCAAAATACTAGCTTTAAGATATGTGCGTTTAAATTTTGAACATTTTTATGTTCGAGTCTCATGACCATTCTCCATTAACTAAGAGGCCAGTATTTTTAGAACAATAACATAATTTAAGTGATATAATAAAACTTATGGAAGGTTACACTGGTAAAGACAAATGGTAACAAGTTACTTACTGAACTAGTAGAATAAGACATTGATAGAATTATATAGTTTATGATTATGTAACGTTTAACTATATTGACCTGAATTATAGTCATATGAATCAGATTCTGTTCTATTTTTGTTTCTAATTGAAACTCAGTAAAAGGATGATAAGACTTGCATTACGTAATGCATCGTTTCAATTTGACACGCATATATGTGTGGAATCAGTCACGAAGCATTATAGAAGTATTGAACATGAATGGACTTTACTGTATATTCAGATAACATTTCATTTCAAGTTCAACATTTCAAATGCCTTGAATTTTCAACATGTTTTATAAATATTTACTTATATTTCCCCCCTTGTTTTTTATCTTGAAATTTCAGTTGTTATTGGAACAAATGGATTATGTACTTAGTTCTGTAAATTACAATAAAAATGAAATTATGGGCGAGTTTCACAGCTATTTATGTAAGACTCAGCTTTCGCATGTATTAAGTTTGAACTTGGAAACAGTTTTACGTTACCAAGATACCCAAGTTGCCCCGCTTTCGTTCAATAAATAATGCTATTCTGTCTAGCAATAACTCAAGGCATGCTTGTTTGCTCAGGATCATTCAAAGTAGGAATGACTTACACGGATTAAGTAATACTGAGGCCAGTCTCTGATTTCACCAAGTTTGCGCAAAGGTTATACAAGGACCTTGTCAACATTCATAAATGTTTAATATATCATTACACCGGACTTTGGGTTGAGTATTAAGGCACATTTCTAACTGTTGTTCAAACCATTAACTTGTCCTTGCAATTTATAGGAGTTAACTTGCTATATAATTGATCTGACATAGTGCAAAAAGTCTATTCAAAAGTCTTTAACCTCTTTTAAGTAAAAATTGTGACATAACTGTACTATTATACAGGAAATACCTGTACTTTTCACATGTTCAGCGTCTGTCATTCTTTACATTTGATAAGTGTAGATATGTTGACACACTATTATAAGCTTGTTCTGAATTAATTTGATATTTTGCATTCTTTTGCCCTTGTACAACCCTCTCTTTTTTGTATATGAAAATTGTAAGTAATCAATCAATGATACACAGTACTTTCATGCATGACATGCATACCCCATTAAGGAGTCTATTCGCATAGGGGACCAACGGCTCTACGTGACATCCGAGCCACAGAGCAAGTAGAGTTGGATATATTTACTATTCAAAACTTTTACGACATACTTATGAATGTTGAATACTGGAACTTACTAGTGTTTGTATTAACACCGAATTAACATAGTAAAATCTAAATTGCTTTTATACAATCTTGAAAATTGAATTTTATCCAGAAAAAGTTCAAAAGATCTGTACGAGCCGACAACTGGACCCTTTTGCCGCGGCGGTACACATATATGATTATGAACTTTTCCCCTAGTAATTCATGTATTACTTCACCAGGTTCTACATAACATACAGTATAGTTATATAACCCTAAAGGTGAAGGTTCAAAGTCGTGTTTTAAAAAAGGTCTATTTTGCTTTATTTATAGTGTTAGTTTCTTATAAAACTTTTGAAAATTGCACAGTTATAATGTCCAATTTGATTGAGTGACTGGGATTTAACAGCATGGACTAATATTTGAATTGTATGATATTGATAATGTGTTGATCAAGGATTCCAGAATCGTTTTAACCCTTTGGCAACTACATTTCAGTGTCCATCGAAATATAATTGAATTGATTAAATAAAGAACATTTGGTTTTAATTTAGTGACATAATTATTTGAGACTGAAAAAGAACATATCTGTAAAGGCAATACTTGCCAATACTACACGAATGATGTTGTATTGAAATCATTTATGAAATCATTAGAGAATGAAAATGTTAAGTTTTGGAAATGTGCAGTTTCATGAAATAAAAATTTATCACATTCCATGAACGCTTAAGTGGTCAAGGTCATCCTCGTGTCCGTTAGTGGTCAAGGGGGGGGGGGGTCCATATGGCCACAATACCGAAAAAGCGCTTTCGCGAAGGATCTTTACTTTGAAACTCTGCTCATTTTGAAGCAAAGTTATCATTGTTATGAGAACAGTTGCCAGCAGCAGCGTAGCGTGTAACAGGTGGGGACCAGGGACCCGCCTTAGGGCCCTGGTGGGGGTCCAGGGGCAAAACCCCGGGAAAATTTGGGGTTCATGCAAATTTAGGGGTTAAAGAACGTTCTGTAAGTCCTCATTTGCGCACACCTATACCAAATTTATAACAAAAGTCAACTTGAGCTGAGTTAACCCCCCCCCCCCCCTGAGGGCCGTATTTAAAACGGCCCATAACGGTCTCAAGGTTTTTTTTCTCCTCCTTTTCTCCTCCTTTCCTCCTTTCCCCCTCTCTTTTCTCCGTTGTCTTTCCTCTTTCTTCTTTGTGAGTAACCGGCCCTGAGCGGCCCAAAACCAAGCGGCCCATGTGGCGATCGCCAAAACGCCACCGATGCCAGTCCGCCTATGGGTGCAGGTCGGTATTCTGACAAGTAATTACTCCGACAGTTCTTCACTCTGAGCTAGTTATACAATAAGGATGGATTATTTTTTTTTTAATGTTTGGGTGGTTTGTTTTCTGGTATTATGTTTAATATTATATACCCTTAGAAATTGTAAAAATTGAAATCGGATAATGTTTTTGCCTGCTCTTATTGTTTCATTGTTTTATATGCAAAGATATGTACATTTATTTTTCAAATTTTTGAAACACCAAAAAAGAGATCCATTCAAAATTTGATTTGTCTGGCAATGAAATCTTTTGATTTCCGGTTTTTTTTTACTGTAAAATTTATAGTTTAGTTTAAACCTACAGTTAAAATTTGCTTTTGCTGTCCTCTTTTTCAACTTCAAAGAGCTCATGAAAATTTCAAAGAACGTATGTAAACAGGTACCTGAATCTCATTATAGATTAATCGATAGGAACTCCCGGGAACATTCCCATAAAGATGAACATGTAAAAGACTATGAAAGTCATAATAAACGAACGGAGTAGAACATAGCTTCCGGCTACACAGACATACAACAAACTGCGGTTGTTTACGCCTCTTCATAGTTAACTCAAGAAAACAACTTTAGAACCTTGACAAGCGGAGCAGACGATTCAAATTGAGCAGGCTGAGGGTACCACAAGTTTTTAGCATGCGAGAAGGCTTGCTAGTTGGAGCTTTTTCAATGAAGTATCCATAAGCTCAGGCCAATGTTACAATATCTAATAATCCGGAGGAAATAATGTAAAATATTGGTACAAACAACTCAACAAACACATCGGACTATGCTAATTTCAACAGAGGTTATACTGTTAATTGATCGGGAAATTAATTATTCAATTATTTGTTGGTCCAAATAGGAACAATCAATATAAAACAGACAAACTTCACGCCTAATTACCACAATTCAATACCAATTTTGTTAAATTATGACTAAATGGTTTTGAATGACCAACATATTGAGTTTTAAATTTCAAATCAATTTACCATTCATATATATTTATATTACAAAAAAGCCAAGGTCAAACTAAAGTATAAAGCGATAACGTTGACCTTGGAGTTTTCTTTATCATCATGCAGAAATGAACTGATTACTTTCTTGTGTTTTGTTAAGAAAAACTCTATAATGCGTTCCGAGTGATTTGAATAGAAAAATATGTGATGGCTCACCCCGAAAGGGGAGACTTTGCTGATAATATAAAATTTTTTGATTTTATCATTTTATCTGTTACAGAATTTTCTAAGCTTTAAAATGACACTTTACTTGTTGAAATTTATCAAGGCGATTATATTTTACAACAAAAAATCTGCTGGAAATTCTCATATCGCACCTTTGATGTCACTTGCCCTTGCATGACATGATATTACAGTTGCTCTTATGATTATACGGTAGGGATTAATTTCAACACTCTTGAACTGTTATATTTAATGATATTAGCTTATAATGAATTATTTTATAATGACATAAAGTAATAAGTTGTTTTACTAGACGTGATGATAATTGAAAAACGAAATAAATACATGTACATGTATACAACATATGGGTAAATGTCCTCAGCGTCATGCCCCGGCGTCATGCTGCAGGTGAAAACTACTACAGTTTTCTTTTTTTATTTTAAATCCGTTTTTATTTTTTTTTATTTTTTTAAAGTTTTGTTTTTATCATGAATAAACTGCGAGCATACTGCATTCAGTTGACACCATCCATAAAATTGGTTTCTGGTCATTTTCAACCTTTTACATACCTGCCAAGAACATGTTTTAAAGATTAAAATGACTCCCAAATGAACATCATTTTATTTAACATCCATAAATTCATAAACATTGGGTTAACCAGGTGGATTGCAGAGAGAGCTCCCATATAATACAATGAAATAAAATAAATTGATAAAGTGTCAATATTTGGTACGATGTTCATGCTTGTTCTCAAATGTTTGCCCTCTTATAGGTTTATTATACTAATATTAAAACATGTTAGCAATATTTAAGAAACACTCGGAAAACTAGCCCCAATATCACAAATTTTCACAGAAATATTACATGTTTATTTCTATGATTTAAGGAAATTTTGCTGGGGAGGGGGGCAAAGAGTTCTTGGTAGACACAAAACGTACTCCCAAACTTTTCAATGTTCCTAAAATGTGTTGTCCAAAATTGCCTCCTCAATGAGAAATTATGGTTATGCCACTGTCCACAAATTAAATTTCAGAAAACAATTAGAAATCCATTAAAATGCTAGTAGATGCTTTATTATCACTGCGGGGATTATATCAATGAAATCAAACCACGTGACCTTTCGTAAGAGTAAATCAAGAAGCAAGCATGTACAAATCTCACAGATGATGTTTGTATAAATTCTGTGTATTGCATACATCAGAAGGTAAATACGGGCCAAACCATTTCAGGTTTTCTGATTGGCATAGCTCATTTACATTGCTTTAAATATTTCTATGGCATTCATATTGTGCTTTGCACTAACGGTTTGTTTTTATATCACTTTTTTTGACAAGATTCAATGGGTCGAACGTTATTGGATGAAAAATTAAAAGCAAAGGCTACTGCTTAAATTTCATTTCTTAGATGTGCCACATGCCATTAATAACAGCCAGTGATGGTCTTTCTAGGATCGTGTTAACCCTATGGCAACTACAGCTTAGTGTCCATCGAAATATAATTGGATTAATTAAATTAAGTACACTTGCTTTTAATTCATTTCTATATTTATTTGAAAATGAAATATACCGTTTCTAAAGTGTGTCAAGGAAACAATTTCCTGTACTACCCGATGAATATTGCATTGAACTTTAATTTAGTAACTGAAAATGACATCCACATGTACCCATAAATATTTGAGTATTATGTGTAAAATATGTATGGGAACGAGCGCTTGTTTAGCAGAGTACTTAATAGTATTAAGGCTACAGTCCTGTTTCAACAATGGGATGTTGGAATGTCATGTTCACTGTGAGATTTTGCATACTTACCACAAGCCTTACACAGAAGATATTTTTTCCTAGACCAAAACGCCAAACTGTCAATTATCGACGAGTCACTTCACAAGTCACCGACTTCCTTTCAACCAATCAAAAAGCCACTTCTTGAAGCCAGTCAACCATATAACTGCGAACACATTTTATTTTGACACTTGACCTTTGCAAATATTAGGTTGAAAAAAGATCAATGTTTGTAGTTATTACTCACTAAAACATGAATAATCAATATTCAACTTGTATATATAGTGGACCTATTATGTAGAATGGCTGTGGCGTTGGGAAAAAACAAACCCCGCTTTAAGTAGGGCCGGTCGGGTGATTTTTTTTTCAATTTCCCCCTATAATAATCCAAAAAAATTGGGAGGAAACCTGAAAAGTTTGCACAAAGAAATTTTCTTTAAAACATGAACCAAAATTGTTAATTTTGACTCATAAAGCCTGTTGATTTTACATGATTTTGGCAAAAATTAAAAAAAACCCCACAAATTTAGGGTAACAGCCCACTAGTCCCAAAATGAAATAACGTTCGATAGTCCAAAAGCGTATTTTCCTATACCTGATTAAATTAGCAAATTTATCAGTAGCTCATGTCTTATTTTAATTTTTTTTAAATGAGGAAAAAAGGAGAATTGTATCATAGAGAGTGTCAAGTCAAAGAAAATAATTGGATCTAATTGAAATAAAAAGAAAAGAAGAAAAAAATGTACAATAAGTGGCAACATGCAGGAATCGAACCCGTGTTTTGTTTTGGCGATAAGCGAGAATTCTACCACTACTCTACGTTACATGCTGATAAATACAAGGTGAATCTAAATACTTTA
>JXSR01S006252.1:8728-20009 GCA_000969725.1 Ophiothrix spiculata
TTGAGTGGTGATCCAGACTTGCAATTGTTTTCCAAAAAGCAGACATTGCTTATCATAGATCATTTTGATTGACAATTTAAAATTTAATAATATAATAATAATTGTATTTTTATAATTCCATTTAAGCAAATAGGAAACAAGCACTGGTGAGTTGCTGCAGGTAGATCGTTCACTTAGAAGTGCTTCCATAGAGCACATTCTATTGGTATTTTGGTTGTAATATTCACCCTTTGTGCAACTTCCCATAACCTGGATGGGGCAGACTCAGATGGACAAATCTAGTGACAGTTTTAGATGCAGGAGGAAGACCGGAGTACCCAGCGAAAAACCTACAGAAGCGAGTATGGACTGTAAACCAAATGCACATACAGCGCGAGAGCAAGGAATTGAATTCAGGACAACTTACACTCATTGGTGCAAAGTGAGGCAAGTACCACTACGCTTAAACCCGCTTCCCCATCTACTTTAATTTATTGTATTGATAATATTAAAATTTCACTTAACACTGATGCAAACTGCTTTTGTTTATCTCAAACAATAAAACAAAATTGACAATCTAACTTCTGGCTAGTGACTCTTTGTTTTGTCAGGTAAATCCATTTTCTCATTATACTCAACAACAACTAATACACCTGCCAATTGGTTAAAAAAGATATTTCCTTCATTCCGTGTTCCATTGAACCGTCTTCATAGGACACAATAACATAACTTTAAGGTTGCATTTTTAAATATACTCCCTAGGTATGTGCTATAAGATGCCAGTAAGTGATGTACAACATTCTGTGCTCTATATCCTCTTTATTGGTCTAGATTCATTTTGTCTGCTGTTCAATAAAACTTAATTTAATGCTAGTGCTTTTGAGTTGCTGATATTAGGTCTCCTGTGATGATGTTGTAATTAGGTGACTGTCATACATGTTTTATGAATAAACACAAATCCAAGCAAAGTGGATGGAATATTCTTAGGGAAATATTGGTAATGTTGTTTTGATTGAAGTTTCAGAACATAAAAATTTGCTCTGTGCAATGCCAGCCAGTCTTACAAATTAGAGGGAATGCTTGACAAGGGAAAGTTACCATATAAAAATAGATATTCTGCAAAAAATGATACAACAATTAGAAACTATATTTGTATTATAACGGCAGTTTGTTTTCCTATTTTTTGTTAACAATAAGTTCAAGAATCATGGGTGCATCATATGTTGATGTGCAAAGTATGTGAATGTTTATTTCAGAGTTTTCTATCCATGGATTTGTTCTTATTTTGTATGAGTTTTGACCTATTTTCATTTCATCATTTCATTTCAACAAAAATGAATATCATGCCTTTCCGTGACCCAATAAAGCTTTTCATATTCACATGGAATAGTGCTAATACCTTTAATGCCAAGACTATGATCCAAGGACCTTTACCTTATTTTCCCCTTGCCCATTCTATCAGGTGTCAACCAAGTCTTGGTAGATTTAATTCATCGCTCCTCATCCTGTGAGTATCTAGGCCAGATTCTGCTCACATGCCAGTGTGATTAAAGCATGTTCAGTGGTGTCAGCTTTGATTTGCGTAATCATTCTAATATTTACTTGTAGAGGCAAATACAAACGCAATAAAGTTGTATTAGAAGATTGGCTTATATTGCTTGTAAAATTTTGTTTTTCACATCATAGTATTTTTTTAAAGTTTTTACTAACTTACCAAGGTGAATTTTTTATTGGTTTTACATATTTTTTGAGTTAAGCGGTTTTTAAGATAAAACTTTGCTGGTCTTTTGAGAAAATGCACTAACATTGTGAATTTGCAAAACAAACAAAACAAACCAAAAATTCAAAAAATTACAACCTGGCATGTATTTTCACCTGTAGCGTAAAATGAAAATTGCCAACTGTACAGTTGTTTAAAGCAGGGAACCAGGAAGGAACATAAATAAGAATTTTGAAAACATGAATGAGTTTTGAAAACCACTCTACTACAGTCAATTTGGCCATGAACAAGTAAGTATTAGATGTGCAGTTGATGCGAACTCAAATGTCTTTTGTCATCTTACAAGGAATCCACTTAAACCATAAAATGCAAGCTAATAGTTGGCATACGTAAACTGTCAAGTCAAAGCTCACATCTGCTATGTCTTGGTGTGCATTATTAAAAGCTTATAACAATTACACTGCTTTATTTTGAATATGCTTGTGAGGTCCTCTTGTTCTATCGTAATGCACTTTTTGGGAGGTAAAGTGAATGGCATGTTTTTAAATATAAATGTACTGGATTATAAGCAATAAACAAGCTCTTGAGCTTCAATGATAATTTAGAAAGTGCACTTCGCTGTTAGATTTCTCATATTTTTAAAAAACATGTGAGTTCTTATGAAAACAAAAAGACTTAAATGAATCAAAGATTTTAAAACTTCAAGACCGAATTGTTTTTGAACATATGCCTAGAATCGGTTTCCTCTTATGTCCATCATTAAATTTTTCGCCTGTGTATTTAAATCAGTCACTGAATACAGTGTTCAGCAGCTGTGGTTCAGCATTGCTCCCAGTTCAATATATTGTTGTGAAACATACATAGATGTGTTTAGAGGAGATTTCAAAATTTTCGTTTTTCATCTCAGGCCATTCAAGCATAAAACAAGTTGATCTTAGTTGCCTATGGGTCTCCTTCAATATAAGAAAATCATTTTATATACATGTGGAATAAAGGAAATCAAAATATGCATATATGTCAAGATTTAGGATACATATTTTTAAGTGTTAATATTTGACGATGATTCAACACAACAACACAAAATAGAGAAAAAACCATCACCATATACTTCAAAATGTGATCCCTCAGAAATATGTATTCATTAAGAAATTAACCCTAAAATTGTTGTTGTATAATTTAAACTAAATCAATCTTGATTTTTTCCAGACGTTTTGTGCTGAAACCATTGCTAATTTCTTTCGAAAGCTCCCAAAAAATGTTGCCCTATATCTTAACATGTATCAAAATATGTTCATTATACTGCTAGAATTTATTGAAAACAAAATCTGAATTTTCTGGAAGTAACCAAGATACATCAAATATGAAATGACGAATGTTAAGATTACCCACTTCTTGGGTTGAGGAGGTTACATCTTATCTGAATTGATGCCATTAGTAAGAACCCTCTAAATGTTACTCATTTTCATAAGCAGGCTAATTTTCAGTCGTATTGAATTGCATATTTCTTGGATGCTGATAACCTGTACATAAATGCTAATAGAATACTATTGTGTAGGAGATAATGGCTCCTAAAATGTTTATACATGATGAGTAGAATGGAAACTTATGCATGGTTAAAAAACTTAGAAATGGAAAAGGTACAGTATGTAAATTATGATAGATTAGAAAGGTTTGGGGTTCAGTGTCATGTCTCATGGTAATGTCCTCATTTGTTAGCCATGTGTCTAGAATTGCTTGTTCTGTCTGGCACAGAGGTGTCACGGAATGCAATCCTGTCCTCTGATTGGTCATTGGTTACACCAAGTTATTCCCATAAAGATTGCTTGATGCTATGCAAAATGTACACAATTGGTAAGTTCATGGCAAAAGTGTTGCTTCATTAAAGCAATACTATAAGATTTTGATCAAAATTGGTTTATAGTAAAATCATAAAATGAATGAGTGTGACTATCTAAAAGCTTTTTCAAGTGTATTTTGTGAAAAAATTGTTGTGGCCAACAAAAATGGATACAAAAAGCACATGTATGCTTTCCTATACTAATACATGTGGAATTAAATTCGGGATCACAAATTTAATTCACCAAATGGCCATAATAGAAAAGTAAGCATCTTTAAACCAAATTATTTGGACAATAATCATATCTACTAATAAAAATTCCTTTAAAAAGGAATTGTTCGAGTAATCATGATTGAATCTGTTGACAGAATGTGATTTTTCACATGCAACTTTTACACTGTACTTGCATGACATGCGAGATTACCAAATGCATACCCCATGAAGGAGTCTTTTCATACATATGACCACTAGTTATGGGTTCCACAATTTAGAAAATTATAAAAATGGGAAAAGTCAGCCGTTTTTTGAACTGAACGACATCATTGAACATTTTTGCAAAAGTGTCATAAAAATGGACAGGGATGCTCTTTTTTAATTTTCTCTAAAATGCCTTCGGAATGGACAAATCCAATAAGCCCAAAAATCAAAATTCATGGGTGACAGGGAGCGCTTCATTTTTAACACCTCAGACTGCTAATCAATACTTTATGCACACACACAAAATGGTAAATTGTATGCTACTTCAAGTACAGGATTTAAATCTGCTCAAGTATAACCACTGGCCATAGTAAAGTTCTATATTAATATAATTCTTCAAAATTAACCTACTACTTAAACATACAAAACATCAAAATGAAATATAAGAAATATGAATAACAAACATTTTCATAAATAAGTCCTATATTGAGCAAAGCATTCCAACCTGCAATAAGCTAATCACATATTTCAGTCAATACTTTATCTGCCATTGCTTAAGGTGTGTTTACACTGTGATGACTTAGGGGTAACGACAAGCAACGTAGACCTTCATATTGCAGTTTTGAATTATCTGCCCGTCATCATTAGTTTAAGTCAGTTAATGCTCACATAATCCACTAGCCATGCACACTATCGTTACTATCAGTCGTTTTCAGTTGCAAGTTTTTAGTTGCAAGTTCGTCATCCTCCGTCGTTACCCTACGTCACAGTGTAAACACACCTTAAATTAAGGTAATTGCACCTGACAGTCCCAGACTTTGAGAATTGCACCAACTGTAACCAACAAGTGAGCAAAACCAGAAACTCACAGACAGATAAATTTTTCTATTGAATCAAATAAAGGAACAATTGCATCAATAAGGTAACATTTAGGAAAGCAATTGGCTAGGTACAAAACTAGCTTTCAAACGAGATGAAAAGGATGTGACACATGAGCTGAAAAAACTTTTCAGATTCTCCATCTTCAAAGTACATGCTGCATGGAGAGTGAGTTTTAAAAACCATTCTACTAGTCAATTTGCCAATGAAGCAGTAAGTACTAAGTGTGCAGTTGATGCGAACACAAATGTGTTTTGTCATCATACAAGGAATCCACTTAAACCATAAAGTATAAGATAATAGTTGGCATCTTTAAACTGTCAAGTCAAACCTCAGATCTGCTATGTCATCTTGGGCATCATTATAAGCTGAAAACATTTTACAACATTTTGACCCAGGCCTTGAGGAAAACACAACTTTTTCTTTATTTTTGGCCTTACCTAGATCCTTTACCCATTGAATTCAAGATAACACTTCATACTGGTAGGGGAGAAAACGCACCACTCTACATCAGTTCGGCGGAACTCACAATTCGGATATGTATCCTAATTCGGATACCCACGTACATTTCGTATCCGAATTGTGATACCCGTATCAGAATAAGGATATGGAGGGGTATCTGAATTCTGATACTCCTATCGTGGTGCAGGAAACAAAGCGATAGCGCAAGCTGGCAAGTACATGTACAACATCTTTCTTGCATTTATGATAAATGTATCTGTGGAAATGTCATTTTCATCTGTGCAATTCCAGTGGAACAGCTTTGAAACATGACCTGATAGCTTTTTATCACAGAAGGCAAAATAATCTAAACTTTCTTAGAATTTAGATGACAAATGATGATAATGTTATTGACTTTTATACATACTGGTATGGTGCGCGCCAAAGCTGAATATTCATTTCAGCTGATATCCCGTTCCAGCTGTTTTTAATCCAAATTCGGATACGGGTATCCAAATTGTGATACGGAGTATCCAAATTCGGATACGTATCCGAATTGTGAGTTCCGCCGAACTGACATGACTTGGTAAGGCAAGGATACAAGTTATTTACATTACATTGGGGGACCTTTTGTCTGCAGACCCAGTGAAAAAGGAACGGACTGGCTTCTCCTTTTATTTGATGATACTTTTAAGTTTGACATTAAATGTAATGACAAATTTTCCTTTAGGTATATATTTCTTGGTTTTAAGTTACTGCTAGGCTGAATAGTAGGTCCATTTGATGGCATATTTTGAACTAAACCTCTGTGATGTCACTTTCTATTCAATGGCGTAATAAGTGGTGTTACGAAGTCAAAAGACCTTCCTTCCCTTATAGTCAATTTTTTTACATTTTTATACATAAGTAGGTAGAAACTGCCAAAGCAATAAGTATTTTCCATTTCAAGTACATGTTTAACAAAATGCATCAAATTTTTAATTTCACGATCCCCTTGGTTGATGCAGTTTACAATGATTGAGAGCACAAACTATTTAGTCAGCTTTAACTCAATACACATGAAATAGAAAATGTGATATCAAAATCACCCAGGCAAAATCACAGGTTTTACACTATAGTATATCTCATTAGGTAAACACTCATCCTAAAACCCTTTTCTTCAATTGATCATAATTTACATATCTTTCTATTCTATCACTCTAATTACACATATATTTCAATGCTACTCATCATATATAAACATCGTAGGAACCATTATCTCCTATAGGAAGAATTCTATTTGAATTTGTAATTCTTTTTAAACCTTGGGTTCAGTAATTGCCTTGATACTTACATCATTATGTTGTAAGCATATATTACTGTGTTCTGGCAAAATGAGAGGAAAGTTGCAAATTTACATTTTGAATAATGGCATCTAAAGTAAAATAGGGTAAAAAAAGTCAAATTTCATTTTTTGACATAAAAACGCCTTCACGCATAAGTGTTTACCTATAGCTGAAGTCTTGAAGGTCAACTTTGAAGGGAAGTGCAATTATTCACGGTTAATTGATTGTATGTTGCTAAATAAACTGTAGAAATCAGTATCTTTGAAATTAACTTAAATCAGCCAATTTTTATTGCAATATATTCAGTGGACTGCTTTGGATTTCGATCTCTAAATGAAGAATGGAGAAAGAAAGTCTGATATTTTATATATCATTCAAAAGCTGAGATTATAGAGAATTAAAATGTCATCAATTCAGTTTTGAAATTAGTTTTTCCTCTCATTTTGCCATAGCACTCCTCAATTATATAATGTTAATTGTAAGCTATTTGATGGAGAGCTTATACAAAAAGTTTACCACAATTCCAATGTAGCTCAGTAAATTGAAGTATTATGCGAGTGTCATTAAAATACAGTGTCATGAATATGATGCACTTTGCATAATTATGCATATGTTATATTGAAGAAAGGGAAAAAAAAAACTTTGAACTTTGATCATAAATTGCCTTGAATATCAAACAAAATGATCCTTTAAATGTCTTGTCAATTGAATAAGAACTGACAATGATTGTTTTCCTGGTATCAAACAGATTGCGAACGAACCAAGTATTGATAAATGGCTCTGTGTAATAGATGTGAAAGCTACAATTGCGTGCACTTTGTTCACCTAATTTAACCAGACTCCAGTAAGCAAACACTATCACATTTAGTTAGTATATCATTGCATCTCTCCAAAAGACAGACAGACCCTAATTTGGATCATTTTTAAATCTGGGAATGAAGATATTGTATCAATAATTTAAGATGATTGTGTTCTAAGTAAAAAAAACCACAACTTTTGACAGTACATACTAAATGGATTCAGTTGTTTATAGTATAGCTTGGAATCTCCTCTATCAACAGCTATTGTAATATCATTATAGTTCCATGAAATACAGCTGAACTAAAAATACTATAAACACAGGTTTGACCCTAACATTAATATTGTATCCTACAGATTTATGCTCTATGTTCTATAACATGCAAATAAAAGGTGACTCAAATACTTGGTCAGGTGATATCATGTTTTTCCAATTGGAGGGTGTTAAGTCTGTATTACCGTTCTTTTAATATCAAAATTACTGCAAACGATGTGATACCCTCATTTGCATTTCAACAAAACTTTGAACCCTTCGCCACCCATCACTGTCTTATATTTCAAACAACACCGCAACAAATCTTAAAGAGAATTTATCTTCAATATATTTAATAGAGGACACTGTCCTTTTACAGAGGACATTGTCCTGTTTGCCCTTTTAATACACTTGAAGCAAACATATGTACTGTGGCTTTATGAGGAAGTTGTTTCCCTTCCATAAAAAAAAAGCAAATGAGCAAGTGAATAATGAAAAACATTATGTAATGAAAACTAAATTTTAAAAGCGTTGCATGCGATCTCTATCTTTTTTCATTGGGCCTTACAAACAAACATCAGAATAATTATGCAGATCAAGGTTGACACCACTGAACATGCTTTAATCACACATGTATGTGACTAGAACGTGGTCTGGTTACTTAAAGGTTGTGGAGTGATAAATTAAATCTACCGAGATTTGATTGACCCATATACCCGATAAAGGGCAAGGTAAAAATATTAACAAGATAAAGTTTCTTTGATCTTGATAGTGTCCATATATTGTAGCTAGAGCCAAGACTTACAATAAAGTTTAGTTTTACAATTAATTGAGAGCATGAAGTTTGCATGAATGGGAAGAAAAATTGTATTATTTGAACAAGCAAATACAAAAATATAATGAAAATAGGACAAAAAGAAATGATTTACTGTACCAATCTAAAATTGTGACATGGAAAGCAAAACAAATCCCAAACAAAAATTCACCAAATTAACAAATCAAAATAGCACACATCCATGATTCATGAACATATTAATTATTATCAAATAAAAGAGTTAAAATACTCCCCTGTTATGAACAATCCATCAAATTGTTTTTGCTAAAGAATGTGTACTCTATTTTGATATGTGAAGATTCTCCACAACTAAAGTCCAATATATACTCCATCTTCTTAGCTTAACTCGAAGCTAAGACAAATTTTTACATAGTTTCGCTGGGCGAAGGTACCATGTATACTTCTGCGAAGCAAGTCCCTGAAAACAAGGTAGGTATTGCCACAGTATGTATAAACCCTGCTGTTGCCAGTAACATGTAATTTCCTCAAATTAGAGATTTTTCAGGTTTGGATATGTGTAATATCAGAATACAGGTGACTCTATATGTGATTTGTTGAATACAATCTAAGTTAATTGGTGTCAAACAAAATGTATTATCCAGTCAAAGTAATTTTGATTTAAAACAGAAGCCTATTTTAATGGGTCATAGGTCTCAATAAATAATCTGCTAAGGAGAAAGCATGAATGGAGATAACAGATATAATATTTACAATGTAGGCTAGGTCAAGGAGTTTTGATAAGAGTACAAAAATAACAAAGTTTTACTATGTTGAACACCTCATGAAGGAACTTGAATAGTCATACAGTGATGGAAATCTTCTCACTGTTCCAATTACATACTCCTTATAATCCTCCATTGTTGAAACAAAGTTTATTGAAAATTGGAAAATGTGTGTGTACAGAATGTGCTACAACACTATGATCTGGGTCTATTGAGGGATTTTCATGACTGACTTTTGCCACTTAATGTAGGTCAATAACCTGCCCTACTTACAAGCTTGGCTAGCGAAGTTAAAAAAAAGTTCAACATATTCCAACTCTTGGCGAAGTGGCATGCGAAGAACTTTTCTTCCCTGGGGTAATAAAATTTGCTAGTATTTGGGTCAAATTTCTTCGCTTAGCAGCCAGCGAAGTGGAGTATACACCGGCCTTAATAGTGGAGTAGTGCACAGGGCCATTTCTTTGAGTATACTAAAAACCCATCAAATACATCATACCTAACAAAAGTCCCTTAAAACATACCTACCATTTTGCTTAGTTTTGTGTTGATTTATAAAACATGTAAGTATATGCCCATCAAATAACTACAAGACCATCCCAAGAGACCTTACACAAGGATCTCAAAAGCACTAGTATAGCATTCAATAGGTTTAAATAAACAATGGGTAAAATGTATCAAGACCAAAGATTACTAATAAAGAGTGCAGAATGTTGTACATCACCTAAGGCATTTTATGGCACAGTGCCTTTCATGCTTTCTTCCCTGCTCAAATTAATTAAAATCACTGTGCACAATCTTCTAAAATGAACATTTTTTTGTTTTACAAATAAACATTAGAATGATTATGCATATCACAGTTGACATAACATGCTTTAACTACACCGACATGTGACTAGAATGTGGTCTGGTTACTTAAAGACTGTGGAGTGATAAATTCATTCTACTGAGATTTAATTGACCCACATACCTGCTAGAAAAGGCAAGGGGAAAATATGAACAAGGTAAAGGTCCTTTGATCTTGATGGTATTCACTTATTGACAACCCACAACCTAGACTTACATTCAAATTTAGTTTTCAAATAAATAGAGTGCAAAATGTCTTAGATCGACAGTTGGAGACAGCCTGTTGTTGCAGGCTCCTCGCGTCAAAGACACTAGAACTGATACTTATGGAAATATTTTTATATTGTACAGCGCCTTGTGGTTTCTACGTAAGGCGTTTTTTAAAAACTGTTTAGTAGTAGTAGTAGTAGTAGTAAAGTCTGCATGGATGGGATAAGAAAATATAATTAAAATGGGTCTCAAAATGATTTATTGAAAAAACAAAAGAAAATTGAGAACTGGACTTGGATTTAGAACCTAATAATATTTCAATGTTTTTTTGTTAGTTTGCTTTTATTGGAATGAAACCTGTTAAAGTCATAAAAGTAATTATTCACCTTCACAAATCAAAATAGCACACACCATGATTCATGAACATATTAGGCCTGTTCAAATGTGTTGTAAGTCCATAACAATGCATTTTTTGTTGTAAAATATTTTGCTAACCCATTACTTATTCTATTCACTGGAGTCAATAAGTATAGATAATCCCCACTTGAGAAATTGCAATTCGTAACAATCCTTTTGTGTTTACAGGAGGGAAAGCAAAAGCAAAACAGCCAGACATTTTTGCCTTTGTTGAAGACAATAACCAATCCCATACTTTGATTGACAGGCCATTTTTGTGTGGTAAGATTAATTCGATACTTCTTTTGTCAATTACTATTTGTAAACTAATTGTAAACTAAATCCTTTATCTCTTAATGAGATAACTTACAACAAATTTGAACAGGCCTATTGTCAGAAATGCAAGTGTAAAAATACTGTGCCTGCATATGATTAGATATTGCTCTAATTGATCTGAATAGGCCAAATAAAAATTTATTGGACAGTGTTAACCAAAAATCCAGAACACAAGACCCCAGTGGTGTAACTAGACTTTTTGAAATGAGGGGGCGAGAAGGGGCAGACATGTTTCCAGGGGGGCGAGAACAAGGCAAAAATAGGAGTTCTCCATAGACCCATGTACAAAG
>JXSR01S006253.1:21126-31920 GCA_000969725.1 Ophiothrix spiculata
TTTAATTTTTTTTTTAAAGCACTAAAGTTTCAAATTTGGGTGCTTTTTCCACTATTTTCAAAATATTTTCTTAAAAAACACCCAATCTGAGCAAAATTGGGTGCTTTCCGGACCCTATTTAAAAAAAAAAAAATTTGAATTGGGTCGGTCGCTGAGGGCAACACAACAATTCTCTTTTCTTTTTTTTTGGTTTAATTCTGCTCCATTAGCAACAACAAAATGGCGGCAAGTACTGATTCTCCTTTCAATTTCTTTGGGTAAAATATGAAAATTTGATAAATTTCCTCTATACACTAACTGTAAATAGTATTGTGAAGCAACAGAGATATTTAGGAGTAAATCATTCCAGTCAAACAATAATATAATATCATATCTGATTGTTCCATTTGTGATCTAAAGTTCATGTACTTTGAATAGAAAATAGACATTCGATTGTCAGTAGAAAGAATAATTCTGGCAAAAGAATTTGGATAAAAGAATACAGTTATCAAAACAAGACATACTTTTTTTCAGCTTCTTAACAGTATTATACTGCTGCTCAATCAGCTGGAAAAAGACTGTGAGATTTAATAGTGAACTTTTAGATGACAATGAAGACTTTTGCTGATGTATGGACACAAACAACACATTCTTAATATTTATAAAATGAGTTTCAAAAAGACGGACTCTGTAGCGTCTATAAAAACGGCGTCCATCTGAAAGAAGGAAGATTGGGAAATTTAAAGTGCTCTAACTACTGCACCATCAGGTTTATTTCAAATGCCAGTAAAGTGCTGCTCCGGATTATCCTAGACAGAATCAAATCCAAGCAAGACCAAAGATTAACATTAGTCAGGCTGGTTTTAGAGAGGGAACAGAAAGCACATAATTGACTTCTCTGTAGACTATACAGATCAAGAATCTCCATTTAGAACATCAAGTGGTGACATAAGAGTGGTTCAGCATTATGGAGAGGACTACGGCAAGGATAAATATATTCAGAAGATATCATGAGAGGATTGGAGGGTATTGGAGGGCTGTGAAGCTGGTGTTGAATTTGCTGGAGTCAAAGTTAACATCCTAAGATATGCTAATGATATCATGCTTCTATGCAGCAGCCACCAAGAGCTTCTGAATTTTCTGTGATGTGTTGAAGAAAACAAGTGAGGAGAAAGGTGTTCTAGAAGACAAAGATAATGGTACTGGACAAAGATGACATTGGTGCCGATTTCTTACTGGATGGCCAGAAAATTGAAGCGATGCAACAGTTTGAATACCTTGGGTCACTTATCATTGTATCAACACCAAGAGTGACAGTTCGACAGAGATAAAATGACTGACAATAGCCCAAAAGACACTACAAAATGTGTCAAATATTTGGAACAGCAAAGGGATATCTTTGGATCTCAAGGTCTGCTTCAGATGTTTCTCCATCTCCATATATGGGAGTGAGTCATGGGCAATAACAATAAAATGACAGGTAGCGAATCGATGCATTTGAGATGTGGTGCAGTTCTATAGGTGGCTTTCAAGAGTGTCATGGAGGGATAAGATGAGTTAGTTTTTGAAGAAAATTATTAGTAGACAAATATACCATTGATCATGAACTCCATACTCAATCATTCTTTAACAATACTTAGAAAAACTACAGGATAGTAAGTTGATATTAAAACTTGCGACCAACTTTGCCATTTGTACAATTGAGTCTTTCTAAAAGATGAAAAAACCCATTTACTAGAGAATTACAAAGGAACAGTATGTAGTTTCAATCAACTTGACATCAATGATATATTACAAATTTCATCATATACGTACGCTTGCACTTGTTGGGAAAAACATCGGAACACGAGAACCCTGTTTCAAGAAAATTGTCATCTGGGAGTTCTGTTCCTTGGAAATTATTGTCTGGGAGTCCTGTTCCATGGAAATTGTCATCTGGTAACCCTGTTCCATGGAAATTGTTATCTGGTAACCCTGTTCCATGGAAATTGTTGTTTGGGGACCCTGTTCCATGAAAATTGTCATTTGGGGACCCTGTTCCATGAAAATTTTTATCTGGTAACCCTGTTCCATGGGAATTGTCATCGGGTAACCCTGTTCCATGGAAATTGTCATTTGGTAACCCTGTTCCATGGAAATTGTCATCTGGGAACCCTGTTCCATGGAAATGGTCATCTGTTAACCCTGTTCCATGGAAACTGTTATCTGGTTGCCCTGTTCCATGGAAATTGTCATCTGGGACCCCTGTTCCATGGAAATTGTCATTTGGTAACCCTGTTCCATGAAAATTGTCATCTGGGACCCCTGTTCCATGAAAATTGTCATCTGGTAACCCTGTTCCATGGAAATTGTCATCTGGTAACCCTGTTCCATGGAAATGGTCATCTGGTAACCCTGTTCCATGGAAATTGTCATCTGTGACCCCTGTTCCAAGAAGGGTATCGTCTGGGAACCCTGTTCCATGGAAATGGTCATCTGGTAACCCTGTTCCATGGAAACTGTCATCTGGGAACCCTGTTCCATGAAAATTGTCATTTGATGACCCTATGGAAATGGTCATCTGGTAACCCTGTTCCATGAAAATTGTCATCTGGGGACCCTGTTCCATGGAAATGGTCATCTGGTAACCCTGTTCCATGGAAACTGTCATCTGGGAACCCTGTTCCATGAAAATTGTCATTTGATGACCCTGTTCCATGGAAATGGTCATCTGGTAACCCTGTTCCATGAAAATTGTCATCTGGGGACCCTGTTCCATGGAAATGGTCATCCGGTAACCCTGTTCCATGAAAACTGTTATCTGGTAACCCTGTTCCATGGAAATTGTCATCTGGGACCCCTGTTCTATGGAAATTGTCATTTGGGGACCCTGTTCTATGAAATTTTTTATCTGGTAACCCTGTTCCATGGGAATTGTCATTTGGTAACCCTGTTCCATGGAAATTGTCATTTGGTAACCCTGTTCCATGGAAACTGTCATCTGGGAACCCTGTTCCATGGAAATGGTCATCTGGTAACCCTGTTCCATGGAAATTGTCATTTGGTAACCCTGTTCCGTGGAAATTGTCATCTGGGACCCCTGATGGGAAACAAAATGTCACATAAAGCTATCAACAGAGCAATATTTGTATGTGGTAACACTTGTATTCTGAAATTAGATTTACTGAAATTAAATCAAATGACATATATTGTACATTAAAAGTGTATTCTTTAATGGGACTAATATGTTTTTTTACACACATGTTAAGAAAAAACTTGACTCTAAATACTATTGCATTGCTACAGTTACGATGGTAACGATGTAGTACTCATGTGCAATGCATTATGGATCAGAAAGAGAGCTATATTTTTAGAATAAAAATTATTTCCCTAAAACTAAAGAAATGAAACGAGAGAAATAACAAAACTGCCGGATTTGTAAACTGATTGACGAGTTTTAGTTTACGTTTAGACAAATATACATTTAAATGTTCTAACATCTACTATGCAAAAAGCAATTTCTGACGCCAATTTTCATTCACATTAAAAAGCATTTTATCACAACTGTAAACTCGGGCCATCACATATTATTAAATCACATTACCACAATTTAGCAATGAGTGATTTATATTGTATAATTATCAAAGAAATTGAACTATAGACATACGGCAATCTAGTTCTTAACTAAGAGGAGAGTGTAGTCAATACACGATAAAACTTCAGTGATACTGCTGCATCTATAGAACTATTTCGTAGGAGCCTTAGACCTCACTCCTCTTAGTACAAAATGAGGTTTTAATATTGCAACACCAACAAGGGCAAATATATGGGCATGAATTATGCTGAAACTTCTTTACTGGTATTGGTCAAAAATAATTTGATCTCTTTTGCACTAAGTAACTGAGAAACAAGGAAATAGCGGTCAAATTTTATAATGCATAATAGTTGTACAATTTCTTCACCAAACAGCGTAAGTAAATTGTCAAGTGAGTGCAAGAAATTCATATCTGCCATGGCTGCCATTTGTCATTCTTCTCAACACCTTGGTCACTAGAATGCAACAAGATCCTCAAAATGTCTTTCCCATTATGTCAATGGCTCTTGAAATGGTTCTTCAGGTTACACCATCACCTGAAGAACCATTATAAGAGCCACTGAAGCAGCTATTGCAGATGAGACTTTCTTGCACTCACATGAAGAGCTGCGCGTCAAACTCTCAAGATGTCAGCCTTCTGTATCACATTGACCATTCCCAAGAAATTTACATTTTTCAACATTTTACCCCTGTCAACATTGCAATAGTACAATATAACCGAAAAAGGGGATAATATACAAATATATACTGACTTGAAGATCTCTGGTTAAAACTATGGGCCTGAAGTGACTAAAATAGCTGAATTTTAGTCACTGAAGGACTATAGTTTTAATCCAGAGATCTGAAAAATATCAGTATATATTTGTTTTATATACTGTATTAATAAATTTCAAATAATGTAATTTTTACTTGCCAAATGACCCGATTTAATATAAAAAAATGCACTAACAAAATGCTATAACCATGAATGCAAGCAAAAGGTTAATGCGCGTATTGGCTTGCGTGTCTAAGTTTGTTGCGCGCGTAAGTCCGTGCGTGAAAGTGACGCGTTTATGCATTGCGCAAAAACCCCGTAAATAGTCTTTCAAAACCCGTAAATGGTCTTTTTAAAATCCGTAAATAGTCTTTTCAAAAGAACTATTTACGGGTCTTTCTCTAGATGGTTGAAACTATTTGAAATTATGTCATAGGGTTTCAACACGCTAAATTTATTAATGCAGTATATAATAATCAATATCAAAATGTAGAAAAGAATTAGTACAACTTTCATCAGAATCAAAGTCTATCTTGTTCCAAAAGTAGTTTACTATAAACAGCATTTGCAGTGTCAGTATCATGAGAAGAAAATTTATCACCAGGCGTACCATTATCAATACAAAGTTTATTTTCCTAGGAATAACTTCTCAATTGCTTTCTGTATACATCCCTGTAAATTTGTTTCTTTATGGTTTCTATCCCATGCACTCCAATAGTTACCTTGCTTTGACAGTGCCCATTGAAATCCCAGCAAAGTGCAACTTTTGATTTTCAACTTTGATATCTTTCAGACATTTTTGTCTCAAACAGTTTTGCAAATATGTTAAGAAGTGAGACTATGGTCACAATGCTTTGTACAAATGGTTACAAACAGTGTTTTGATGATTTAACCATTTTGTACAAACTTTTTTTGGCAAACCTGTGTCTGTGTCCGTATACCATAAGAAATTTGTAAATAATGGTTTTGAAAATGTTAGTACACTCTATGCAAATAAGCAACCATCGGCTGGACGACCAATTGTGACCATAGTTTGAGTTGCTTAAGCCAGGAGGCAAATGTATATATCAACCTTTTTTTTCAAAATCATCTGGGTTTTTGTATGTGTGTGTGCCAAATAAATGTAGATAAAACATTCAGCATCAATGGGACAATATATCAAACTGGTTCGAACAAATATCTGGTTGATTCTAATTATTTTGACACATACCCTTTGTACAAACGCATCCACTACCAGCTGTGGTTCCTGGAGCAGCTGTGATTCCAGCAGCTGTGGTTCCGGGAGCCTTTGTGGTTCCAGCAGCTGTGGTTCCGGGAGCCTTTGTGGTTCCAGCAGCTGTGGTCCCTGGAGCCTTTGTGGTTACAGCAGCTGTGGTTCCAGGAGCAGCTGTGGTCCCTGGAGCCTTTGTGGTTCCTGCAGCTGTGGTTCCAGCAGCAGCTGTGGTTCCAGGTGGACACACACATACTGTTGTCTGGGCCGCTGTAGTCTTGGCTGCTGTGGTCTTGGCCGCTGTAGTCTGGGCTGCTGTGGTCTTGGCTGCTGTAGTGGCAGCATCTGTAGTAGTTTGAGATGCTGCTCCTGAAATATTAAAGCAAATGACCAAATTCTTAATCTGTTTTGTTGATGAAGATATAATTATAATTACAAAAACTATGGATTTCCCTCACTTTGATTAATGTAGTCCTATATGGTCTAACTTCAGTGGAAAACACCATGCTGCTGGCTGTATTATACAAATACAACATGGTTTGAGGGGAAGTATCGCAAAATACTGTCCCCGAGGTGTTGGATGATGGAGACTTCCTCTCGAGGCGGAGCTGAGGGAGGAAGTCTCCATCATCCAACACCGAGGGACAGTATTTTGCAATACTTCTCTGAAATAAACCATGTTGTATTTGTTTTACTACACCTCAAAAAAGTCAAAATGTAACTTGAAAATAAATCTCAAAGTCAACAAATTCAGTACTTTACCGTGAGCCATACGGTAGTACCATGCGGAAGTTTTTACTCTTTTCCCCATGTGTGTGTATTTTACAAAGGTGCAACGCGTAAACGCATACCCGCGCGGCTGTACTTGAGTATTAACGCACACGCGGAAAAGGAGTCAAAAATACTTTTTGCGCGTCTTCCCTATTCAACCAATAAAAATGCTGTATTAACTAATAAATATTCAAGAGGTGTAGTAACAAAATATCTTGTACCCAGATGTATTTGATTTTCACAAAAAAAAATGGTAGGCCCGTATTCACAAGAGTAATTACTTTATTCCAGGAATAACTTTCAATTCATTGATGTCGTAAGTTGGTATTCGCAAACAAAGAATAAAGTAAATTCCTTGTAGTTGTACCCAGAGGTATTTGATTTTAAAAAATATGGCAGGCCCATATTCACAAGGGGAATGACTTTATTCCAGGAATAATTTTAATTCATTTGATGTTGTAAGTTGGCATTTGCAAACGAAGAATAAAGTAAATTCCTTGTAGTTGTACCCAGAGGAAAGTTCTGGAAAGTCAACTATATCATAGCACTACAATCGGGCTCGCCTGTTTGGTTTACTGACAAGAGAGGCACAACTCGGCTGTCAGTAGCTTTATAGATAAGTGTTCTATGTAGAGTCAGTGGATTTATTAAGTTAGTGAACTATATAGGCAAGGGTTGCAAGTGAAACTACTACATCAGTATAACTGCCTTCAAATTCTGCAAAACTAGATTAACTCAGATACTTCTTTACTAATTTAACAAAATGATGGGAAATCTTCATTGGAATAAACTGGCCCAGACAGAAATGATGATACATATGATGTATATTATATTCTTTGCTATTTTTAATGTACATTTTTGTCCTTACTGAGCTATGTTCACAAAAGTTACTTTAGGAATACCTTTGTTCCTGGATTATTCAATCTTGAAATAGAAATATTTCACAGACCTGGAATAAATTGGATTTTTTAAAAATAAGTAATCCATGGAATGACTTTATTCTTTGTTTGAGAATAGTAAATGATACCATCACTGGAATAACTAACAGTTATTCCTGAAATAATTTCTGTTTTATGGAAACGGCCTTCGTGTTCATAATTGTAATGTAAATATGTTCTCTGAAGCTCTTGGAATTTAAAAACAAGTATTTATGCATGGTACAGAAAGAGTTTTATCCAAAATAAAGAAAATTTAAACAAAGCAAATTGAACCAAAAATAACGTCATAAACATGCGTCCTATATTTTGTGTGAGCTTGCGTGATTTGAAGCGGGGAGAAACAAATATTGCGTGCGTGGGTAAGATGTTGCATTATACATCTTTCATGGGAACAATTTGAAAAACAAAGATGAAATAGTTGAATATTTCAATATTTTAAAATTATAAGACCTTGTAATCTGAAAAATGAGTATGGTACATATCCCTTATATGAATAAGATATTAACTTTGCAAACTCCAGATTTTTACCTGAATGTAGTACGTTTATCAATTTTAGGTCAAAATGAGTCTTTTTTTCATAAAATATGCGGATTCATGAAAACATGAAATGTTTTTTTCTTCCTAATTAGTCGAGTAATGGTCAATAATATAGTAAATTGTTACCTCAAAATGGCAAATAAATTTTTTGACAGTTTTGCCAATATTTTGAGAACTAATCATTTATTTGGAAAAACAAAAAATGAATGAAAATAATCCTAGAACAGATGGCAGGTCTAGATTACAAAAAAAATATGAAACAAAGTTTCCTAAAATTTTGTTGTTATCTTGTCTGTAAAATTTGTACATATAAATTTTCACAAAATGCTAATTTACTCAAAATGTATACTTCTTTGATATAAATCATATCAAAATCAATTTCCTTTCAGAAATTTTGGTAGTTTTTTTTTCCAGATTTGCAAAGGACCAATGCAAAAACTAGGATACAGAGGTATAAGCAAGCATATTGGCAAACAAACGAAGATACGAACAATCTTAATACAAAATGGCTGTAAACAGTACTGTGTATATTTCACAAAGAGTTATAAGCACGTTCGTAGGTTTGCAAAACGTAGGAAATTATTGTATTGAATAGCAATCGTGCTCTTCAAAGAGCGTTTATGTCATTTATGCAAAGCATATGGGTAGCCACTTTCATATATTTACTAAATTCATTCATTTTGTCGCAAAATAAACCATAGTTATCATGAAATCAAAACTTACAATCATATTTACAATGCTTACGATGACTAAAGTTGATCGTAGACTTACAAAGATATTTACGAATGCATTTAATCATTTAAGTCTTTCGTAAAATAAACTTACGATTATTTGTAACTTTATCAAATAATTTAGCATGCGTATTTTCCATATATGCAACTAGGCCAGCACTCTCACAATAAATTGAAGAATGCCCCTGTCAATAGGCCCAAAATTTTAAACTTCAAATTTTCCTGACTCGATTTTGCTGCCTAGCTTAACCTCAATTACCCATTCTCACCTTTCAAGTCCCATATGACTCTGTTTCTGTCATTTCCTTTTCTCAAATGTTCCTTTTTTTTAACATTTAAGTACCTCAATGTTTCACCTTTTTTCTTGTGGCATTTATGTACTCTTTGCAGTAAACATTAATTACATTGGATCCATTACACAACCCTGCCCAATGCTAGCACCATATCAAGTTTAAATTTTAAAAAAATTAATTGCCCATCACTGAGGTTTTTAGACATCAAAGTCAACAACTACAATTAACCAAATTTGCTGACGGCAAAGAAAAATAAGTGTCCACCAAAACTGACTTGGCGCTTATACTATGGGAAAAATATAATTTTAAAATCTGATGTGCAATAATATGATCATTCATTGACTATAAAGGCGGACAATCAGTATATATTTAATGATTAAAACAATAGACTGACACAATGTTTTAAGGTTACAAATTGTTGTCTTACAATTTTTCATTAATTATTGATTGTTTTTGGTTATTAACATTATGATAATGAGTCCTACATACACCGCGGATAATGACTTCATTACTACAATTATACTTGCAGACTGCAGATAATCAATCATATATGCATAATTAACTTGACCATCAAGATATGAATATCTCGATGATTTGACTCGTAATTATTGATTGTTTAATTATTTGTCAACAATAGTATTCAGCAATCTCACTTTTGAGTAGGGCAACCAGATCATTTATTTATAAGGATTTGAAGAAAAAAATAACTGAAGAATGTCTGTATTCAACATACATGATTGATGATCAAAATTGGTAATTAATGTTGACATATAAGCCGTGTAAAATCATATTTGTGAGCATTGAGCATCCGCCTCAAACAAGCTGTAAATGCAGGAAACTTCAAACTAAAGGTGAAAATACATGTCAAGGTCGTAATTTGCCAAAATAGATTTTTTGACAGATTCACAAATTGAATCCTTGTTCAAGACACCAGTAAATTTCATTTCAAGAAATGATCGTTGAGGATAATCAACAGAAAATAATGGGCTTGACGATGTTTGAACATGTTTATCATTTCTCCCTGACAACCTTCAATGTGGCACATTGTAAGAACTAAGAGAAGATATTGTGAGTATCCCATCATGCATTGCTTCTTATGAAATTGTTTGTATAGCAAATTATGTGAGTAGTTAGTGATGAAATGCCCATAAATCAAAGTTAATTGATGTAATCTTGCATTTTGAGCATGTTTCATCACAAACTACTCACAAGACTTCCTGTACAAAATTTCCCATAGGAAGCAATGCATGATGGGATACACACGATATCTTCTCTTGTAAGAGCTAGTTGAAACCCCTGGTCTAAAGTTATTAGACCGTGTATGGTTAGAACCTCATTCAATGACACCACAAGCACCACGCAGGGGGTTTAAACCAAGACTTTCAATGCCAGAAGATTACGAGTGAGGAGCTTTTACTACTAAGGGTCAGTCATATATGTGATGACTCACCTCGAAAAGGGGGACTTTGCGACAGAACACTTTTCAAGAAACCAATGAAAATATGCAGCAAGAAATAAAGAAAATATTTTCAACAGATTTTCTGTTGTAAAATTTGATCGCCTTGATCAATTTCAACAAGTAAGGTGTCATTTAAAATGTTGTCACAGATGAAATGATAAAAATCAAAATTGATATAATCTGCTAAGTCCCCACTTTCGTGGTGAACCATCACATATGAGGATAGGGTATTTTGAAGTGTACGTTGTTTGAGTGATCAGGAGGGTCTTCACAATTAGCAGACAATCTTATGTGACCAAAACAATCAACACACACTACGCTATCATGCAGGATCTTATGTTCAATGTTTTTCCATATGGTAGCAACAAAATTAACCAAAAATAATACCAAAATCATGAATGGTTCATGTACAAAAGCATTATACGCAGTGATTTGGTCTTAATCAATCCTAATCTATCATACTTGTCTCTTACACAATACAAAACCACCAGTTCACAATGTTGTATAATACAATGGATATATGCTATGGATCTTGTAACAGAGTCTGA
>JXSR01S006253.1:44416-76436 GCA_000969725.1 Ophiothrix spiculata
GTGTATAAACATGTGCAGATTTCAAAACCGTTGGGGTTGGGACTTCAACCCCAGAAAACTAAAAAGATATTGTGATTATTATAAAGAACTACTTTTCTTTTCATTTACGCATTGAAATATACGGACGATACCACGGATGACTACGCATCAAATCTGAGTAAACAGTCCGGTAAACAGACAATTAAAGAGATCGTCCTACCACCACTGGTAGAAAACAACGCTAAGATGACGGGCATTTGCCGCCTGCTGGCCGTGTTTCTATTGACTTCAATCTCATTTTGACTGCTCATGAATATGGTAAATAAGGTTCCCAATCATATGATTGCTCATTATTTTGATTGAAGTCACTCTGTATAGGCAAATTTTCCAAAATAAAGTTCATGGCATCCAGCCAAAGTTCACATGTCTCGAACACAATGCGCATGCGCCATGACACTCAAATAGATCGATAGCTGTCAGCGAAGTGAAACACACAGATTCAATATCTACATAGAATGACAGTATGTAAATAACAACAGATAATCCGTGACTTTGACCTAAATTTTACCATATCAATGGTTTTATTAGCATAGAATGGATTCATGCAAAGAATGAAAAGGATCAGTGATCATCATCATCATGAATCGAAGACGAAGGGAGAAAGACGGAAGGTAATGCAGCCATGCTGCTGTAATGGTGCTGTATAAAGCATGGTACAATTTTTTGTTTTGTGAGCTAGCTACGTAAAGCTTACCATCTGTCGACTGTGCGATGTGACCCGAGTCTGAGACAAAAAGGATGTGACTATCATCTTTTGGATGTTATTTTAAGGAGTCCGCTGAGTGGATTTGTGTTTAATTTCTACAGACTTAGAATAGTTCAGTTTCACAAGTGCTTGTCCTTTCTCGACATTGTCATTGTCATTGTGATGCTTATGGAACACGTCACTTCAAAATGCACTTGCACATTGCCACATGCAAGCATCCTAGACTAGTTTAGCTCAAGTTGAGCTCATCATCATAAACACAACACTATGAAGGATCAATTCACACATTGCTCGGGAGAATATGTTGACATGATGGAAGGAAGCTTTGTTTGAACTTGGCTAAAGCTACCCAGAAGGTAAATTGAGATTTTTGTTACTAAATACTCAACCATCATTTTTGTAACGCATGAAAGGTGGATTTTCGTAGTACTAAGTTGTTAACGTACTTCTGACCCTGCTCAGGTAGAGTCTAGATAGGAGTCTAGGTCTACTCGTCAGTCCATACGTATACATTTAATTTATGGACTGCAAGACATTCATTGTTCGAATGAATACATTGTTTGAGGTGCACAAAAATCATTATCTTCGTTGAAAATCATTATCTTCATTACGTAGCAATTTCTATGGGACAACTTCAAATCAATGTCCAGTGTACTGTGTCCACCCAGGTGTCCACCAAACAAATTTCTATTCTGAAATGACCATAGGCATATAGACGACCACGGCAGCCATTACGGTTTGACAGTTCTCCCAATACAACGCATGTATTCTCGGTGGCTAAAATTAGCCACCGACTTTTTGGCTATTTGCCATCCCTTTTTTGTTGGATCACTCATGTATTATTGTTAACAATATTAATGAGTATCTATTATCGAAGTCATTAAATTTTCTACAAATCATGAAATTTTGAACGCAACAAATGCGTAAAATAAACAAGCGTCTCGCCTAACGCAGTACAAAAAACTTCTTTTTACGCAATAGCCGCGTCAAGCAACAAATCAAGATACGCGCCGCACATTTTCATTACAGATGCGTAGTCGCACACGCTCTCATCATGCGCACCATCGAGATTTGATTTGTAGGAAATTTAATGATTCCAATAATATAAATCAAAATGTGTATTTTGATCATGCATTTTTATATTTCAGGTGATTGTTTACATAAAAGTGATCATGAATTTTCACAAGTTTATGTTTCTTCTTCTTCTTCATGGTAGTCAAGGAGTAAACTCCTTGACTACCATGGCCTATCATTTTTCATGATGTGAGTTATTCAAAATGAGACTTCAAAAAATTGGCAAAATTAACCATTGTTCAATGGAGCTCCATATGTCTATACAATATAATCATTTTATAGACATACTAGTAGGTCTAATAGGCATACACAAAATAATTTGGATTTTTTTGTGTGTGATAAAAAATGGGAGGTAATGAATAATGAAAATGTTGCCTCCATATGATCAGAAAAAATGTAACGGGAAACCGGGAATCATCAAGTTTCATTAGCCTAAGCTAAATGCACTTGAAACATTTTCTCTAAATTTTTTGAATATTAGGATAGATGGTGAGAAAAGGACACTTCATGTAAAATTACAAATGTCAAAGACAGAATGCAACCCGTAACCATGGGCGTCATTTCATTTTGAAGTGTGGGGGTCCAGGGGGCAATATTTCAGAAATCTCACTTGAGGGCAACACAACAATTAATTTTTTTGGCCTTATAGCCCACCATAATATATTGGAAATCTTTCACTTTCAGTTTCAATCATGGATGAGGAGGAAAGTCAACCAGGACCCAGCCTTCAGATGACTACTCCTAGGAAAAGAAAGTTGGTGTCTGAACCAATCAGCCAGAAAAGCCCATCACAGAAGGTCAGTACAACAGTCTTTGCTGTACTAGTTAAAAAAATATCAGACTAGGTACCATCATTTTCAATATTCATGAAACTTGCTCTAAAATGCTTGGTCATGTACTTTCTTAATCATACATGTAATCAAGTGCTGAATGGAGAATTATAAATCACTTGATATCAAAACTTAACCATGATCTACATGTATGATTGGGCACTGTGGCTGAACAGGCTCTGAAAAATGTAAAAACATTTCCTTGCAAGGACCTTCAAATTTCTTGCTATTTTTACATAGATTCTATAAATAAAAATTCCCTCAAAAAGACCATGTTTTCCTCCAGGAGTGTGAGTTTCCTAAACTCTTATTTAGGGGGCCTATATACCAATCCCACAGAATCACTACTGCGTTGTCTCTGATGATGAAATTTAAGGTCCCAATTAAGATTGGGATACACTTCATTGGATACATTTCATGAAGCACAGTGCATGTATGCTGACGAGTAGGTTTTAGAATGCGTTACTTGTCTCATTCAAATGTCCCGGGAAGCGATAATTGTAGTTCTCACTTGAGAGCCAAGGTCAGCAATTGCTCGGTGGATTTGTGTGTGTTTTCTTGGCAATCGAGAGAAAACATGTTTTATGGAAGTTCTGTGACCATGTTGGAGGTATGAGCTTTAAAGGGACTAGCCAAGATACCACTTTTATTTAAAAACTTATAAAAATTAAAGGGTTAATGTTTATCATTAAAATTCATTAATTTTTTTTCCATGTTTTCATACTTTTCAGGCTGCGCTTAAACTTCTCCAAAAGGCCAAGTCACCGGTTAAGACACGATCAAGGAAACATGGTATGAGTCTCAAATTTCCTCCGTCTCCCCCAAAGAAGAGAAGAGTAAGCATATGGACTCATTCCGAGAAATTCTATCTGTTGGAGTATTTCGGTCTCCGGGGGGCATGGTCGTATGCCAACGTGACATCTGGGGAGAAATGTATATGGCATGAGGCTGCTAGATTTATAGCTGACAGGGCAAAAACCCCTTTAAGAACTGGTAAGTATGAATGCAAACATACAATTTCATATGAGAATATATATTGCATACATGTATTATTTAGGTCTTTTGTCAGTCAAAGGGTACCATACTAAAACATACTGTATCATATTCACATTTTTTTTTTCTAGGTGTATATGACAAGAATCATACCAAACTTTGATTTTTGCTTTATTTGAAGTGTTAAAGGTGTAGGTTCCTATAGGTGAAAGCGGACCTACGTCATACTCAGGGCATACACACAGCACAATGATCTAAAAATAACTCGCATTGGACTTCGTGCGCAGTGAAAACAATCAATACTTTAGCCAGGCATCCCTTCACTTTCTTTCTTTTTTAGCCAGACAAAAATCTGTGAAATAATGAGCTGCATGATTTTGGAATCAAAATATTTGACAATTTGCTAAAATCAATCAAAGTTTCCGCGAGCCGGCATTTTCTCCATTGAGTTGAATGGGAAGTCGGCAAATGTTTTCACCACGCTATTTGGACAAACGTCCCAGATGTGAACAAAACTCCCGGATGTCCGCTCCTGCCTAAATAGCATAAATTTGTATAATCTATTGTTAACTGATTGACCTTACTCTCTGAAATGTCTTTTGGGTGGTTTAACCCTCACTTTTCTTATTTATTGTTCAGAGGCAAAACAAAGTATTCAACCATGTGGAGAGGCTGTTATGAAAATGGATAAGAAATTTATGGAAAATAGAATTAAAACTTTCCACCTTTTGCTATATCTCTAAAACTATTTGGAATTTGCAGGTGAAATTTTGTATAAATTTACAATAAGAAAAATGTGGGCTTTCATTTGACATCAAAAAATGCAGTACTTCATTTTGAGTCATGTGGATGATAGTGTGATCAGAACCTACACCTTTAACAATATGTCAGCATGGATGCTGTACATGGTACTTTATCAATTTAAATCCCCATGAAAATGATTAGGAATTTTTCACAGTGTTCAAAATAAGGGTTTTTTACATGCACAAATGCATGTCAAATTTGCTCTGTGCACGGTAATTTTTGCCAGTGCATGTAATTTTTTGATAAATTGTCCTATTTGCGCATGTAACATTTATTTTCTATTTCGACCACTGATTTTTCATTTTTGATTATCATTGGCGACACCTGAAAAATAGCATTCAGTAGTTGAAATTTAATGATCAGTTTATAATGGCTATACTCATAAATTGTAATGGATTGTTTTTAAATTCTTTAACTTCCTCCTATGAAATTCATACTTTTCAAATTTCAAAAGAATTAAACAAATATCAAATTACACTAATCAAATGCAGAAAGTTGTTTTATTTTACAGAGATGTCAGTTTTCAGGAAATTTTGCTTAGTTAATCCTGTTAAAAAGAATAGGAATAAACCTACTTTCAGGAAATTTACAAGCACTTCAGGAAATTTTGGTAACACTGGCTGGCATCTCTGATTTTAATTTTCATTAGAAGAAAACTGTCTCTTGAAGTTCAATTCATTTGTGACGTTAACGTGCAATGTTTCAGATCTGTTAATACGCATCAGATTTGAAAAATTTGTCTTTGATCCTCACTATATACGTACGACAGAGAGGTGCAAACAATTGTTTGAATTCTTGAATTGTTTTTTTTTGTGTGTGTGTGGGTTTCTTTTCGCCCTCCCAAATTTTTTTTCAAACAAGTCAAAAGTTACAGAAACTTGAAATCAACTATATGTTGGATCCATAGATTTAAAGGGGATATACCAGGCTTTGTATACTAGCCCGTGTAGTGGCGTCGTCAGCCATGGAGCTTAAATTGGATATTTGTGTCCACTCGGCTCCCGCCAAAATCAACTCCGAGTGCCTAGACTTGGTTACGCGTAGAGACAACCTGCGTAAATAATACTTTGCGTAAGTGATACGTCAACCTGCACGCAAAGCATGTGTGCGTGTTTCAACTTGGCGCATTAAGACAAGGTGCGATGCCTCATCGGCAAGCTATATAGGCAAACCCTGAATACCCAAAATTCTGTCTCCATGCCAGAGTAAAAATGGCGGCATGCCTTGTATCTCCACTGTAAATCTATGGTTTGATCAATATTGTAGGCCTATCACTGATTTTTTTTTTCATTAGTTGATCTCAATGATAAGTTCTCAATTATCAAATCTGTAGAGTCAATTCAATATCTAAAGCCACTGTGTAGAGTTGAACTTCCCATTCCAAAATCCTTTTTGAACTTTTTAAGCCAATGTTGAATTAAATTTTTGAGCTTATGATCATATCATAATTGGGCCACTGGTGGAAAGTCTTGTTGGCAACGACTGCGTGAGCACAATCTGCTGTTTTGGACATGATTAAAATGCTGTATAGGGTATTCAGAATGACTCTCCCATGTGTAAAGCACAGTGAAGTCAAGTTAGCTCCAATTGTAAGGTATTGTACTTGTGGTTCGGAAGGTCCCAAGTTCGACCCCTCATGTGCCAAATATCAAGTGTGCTTGAAATTCCCTTGGACAAGGAAGTAACTGTTAATTGTCCGGTGGAAACACGTATGACACTCAGGCAGCTTATCCAGGCAGTGATGATGCATATGTGGGCTGATTAATAAGGTTCATTGACACATGGAATATCGTAGATATCAAACACCTGTTAAGTGTGCAGAGGCCACTTGGAATTGCAAATATGGGAGGCATAGGGCACTATAAATCCCAGTACTGGTATTTAAAGCCCCAATCTTGGCCCCAATGTGACAAAATTTTAAGCATTAGAGGTCACAGGTTAGGGTTGATTGTGCAGTTGTGTGTGGGGTGTGTGTGTGTGTGTCTGGCCATGGTGGGGGTGGGGAGAAGGGAGTTACAAAGCACCTTCAACAAGATCTCTAAAGAAGTTATTATCCTTTGTTCTACATCAGTATTTTGTCATGGTACTAGTATTCACATCAAGTATAAAAACAAATTTCAAATTAGCCTTCGATAATGTTTTCAATAAGATGTTCTTACTTTCTTGACTATAGACGATGGTACATGTACCGACAAGCATGTTGTCGTTGTCAACAAAAGCAATTTTCCCTCTACTGACAAAGAGTTTTATATCTTAAGTTTAGGCCCTATCAGCAAAAAGAGATTAATAAAATAAGATTTTAAATATTAAAGGAGAATAAAAATGGGCTAAGATAATAAAATTCTTGAGAAAATAGGTAAGAAAGATAAACATTGTAAAGAAATTGACCATGATAAGGCAAAAAAAATGATTGTTTGGTTGCCCTCCACCGACCGACCCTATTTTTCTCTCAAAAATATGCAAAAACTACTAAAAAACAATGTTATATTTTTGCTTTTTTTCAATTTTCAACCCTCAAAATGTGGTTAGCATGTCCCAAATCTGTATAAGAGGTATTTGCTTGTTTTGATATGGATGTCGTGAAGGCTGAAGCGGCTGATCGACCTAGCAGTCCATGGAGGAGTATTTAAAAAAAATTTTTTTTTTAAAAATCCCGACCGACCGACCCTCTCTGAAAAATGCTCTGGAGGGCAACCAAAGATTTTTTTTTTTGGCCTAACTTACTTGTTTCAGCATGTTCACTTATGACAGTGCCCCGCCCCCTCCCCTCCCCCCTCCAAGCATTCAAGTCATTCTCATAATTACTTTCAACTGGACGGTATATTTTTATGAATATTGTAATGTATGAACATGGACGGTATATTGTTTTGTTTTGGTTAACAATATGTAATAAGCCTATATAACCCAATGATGTAACCATTTATATTCTAAAACTTTTAAGTTGAACATTTTCCCCATTCAGCCACTTCAGTACGATCTAAAGTTGTATCAGAGCTTGCCAAAACCCCTTTAAAGGAGCAACTAATCAGTTATAAACTGGACTATTTGTTGCCAAAACTGCAAGAAGGACAGAAGAAGCTCCCCAACATTTCTGATTTAACAAGTGACGAACTAATCATGCTTGCTTGTAAAATCCTGAGCACAGTCAATCTGAGTGGTGATGGACTGGAGAAACTGGTGTCCTCGTTGGCAAAAGCTATACCGATTGCCAAATTTGAGCTAATAGTGGACAGCCTATATTCTCAATTGGCAGAAGTTAAAGGATTGAAACATAACGTGAAAACCTTTGTTGAAACGTCGACGAATGCCATGATACGCCTCCAGGAAAAGAATAAGCCAAACATCGTATTAAAGTTGGCGGAGGTAATCTGCCCACCTCCACATAGATCAACAGAACCCCTTATGCCCATGCATAGGATGCCGTTTGGACTAGTACAGTACCAAATTGAGTTTTTCCATGCTACGAACACAGACCAGGTATCATCCATCCAATTTTTGAATCAATAGGACTCTTCATTCCAATGAGATTAATAACATGCCCTGTTTTAATTAATTCTTCTTATTAATTCCTTATTTTTGTAGTTCTTATTTAATATAGTTGTATATGTTTGTATGGTAATAACCTGTGCATTTGTGATTAATTTTGAATTTTACATTTGTCCATAATCACTTTTATGACTCAGGAATATGGTACAGATTTACCTTTTGTTATTTTCTAGAGGATCTAATCAAAACTATTCCATGTATCTTTTAATAATTCACTTGTTTATGATAGGTTCGCAACCTTTATTATGCACATGACATTGTTCATGAGGTGAAATGTGTGCAAATTAGTCTTTCCATTGCGATTGTTAAAAAAAAAATCTAAACCTTTTCCAAGGATGAAAACATGTGACTAGTTTATTGAGCAGATGTTCTATCATATAGTCAATCAAAGTTATAACCTGTATTGAAGCGCTTTTCTTTTTACCGTTTGTTAACTTTTCAAAATGTCAAAATGTTTCACGTTCATGTATCAAAGGCAAGCTTCTAATTTTGTTGTTTTATGATTGAGTTTTTAATTTTTACATCTGTATCAAATTCATGGGATTGTTCATAAATTACAGTAAAATTGAGGTTGTAGTGCAAATCCATCAATAATAACATCCAAATATTCACCACCAGGCGTGAGCTAGATTTTGACAAGAAACAACATAAGAGTGATTGTTTTAATTCAATGGATTTGTGCTATTCAACCTGAACTTAGTTACTTTTAACTGTTAATTGAATAGAAAATCAAGGCTCCCACTGTATATTAAATTTGAATGTGAATGCAGTCATGCATTAAATGTAGGCCTATGTTCCACATGAATACGATTTTGACAAATTTTAGTCAACAACCATGGCCATTTTCATAAATTTATAATTGACTAAAAATAAACGGAGTCTTTATTTTCTACATGTAGATGTTGTATAATTTAAACAAAACAAGGTAATCTTAAAGGTGTACTTGATTATGAATTTATGATAATTTTATGAAATGCAGTGGACCTTGTATTTTCTTTTATAGAAACTCTACGTGAATGGGCCTAACAAATATTCATTTATGATTTTGGCATTTCTAATGATTCCAAAAAATACAAACAAATTTTGATTCATTGGAGATAAGAAACAATATCAAAAATGACTTCCACTGCATATCTTCCAGTGCATCTTTAAACATGAAAATCTAACAAATTTAATGAAATGTTTAACATTATTAACTGAATCAGTCATTACTAATGCATTTCTGTCTTATCTGTATTCATGAAAGGACATGATGCAAGATGTTTATTGTTGATTTAAATTCAATGTCTTTAATTTCATTATTTTAGACCAAAGTGAAACAGAATGGATCGTGTTATTCATTATGTGAATAGGGTCTACCTTTTTGATTTGAAAAATCTATCGTACATGTCCTGCAATGATTTCTAATTTCAGGCAGGTTTTACACATTATAATGTGCCTCTACATGTGCAGTCATAAATTTCCCCAGGGGGGCCACTTAGCCATACTGTTGTACACATGCGTGAACAAAAAAACACGGAAAAAGGGGGGTATTTTTGTCAAGTGGCACGTTCCGTACGTTTCGTGTTTAGGGGTCAGAAAACACTGATTTTCAACAAAAAGGGGTATATTTTCAAAATCCAACCACCCAAAAATTACCCCCAAACACATTTGGGGTAATTTTTTAGACTTGGGCATAGGTTTTAAACTTGTTTAATGGGTAGGGGTGTTTATTTAGAAAACTTTGTTAAGGGGGTAAAATGAAAGGAATAACCGTGTGAAATCCTTGTTTAGGGGTCATTTTTAAGGCTACTCGAAAAACGTGTTAAGGGGGTATTTTGAAAACCTTTGTTCGCGCATGTGTACACCATTATAGCTAAGTGGCCCCCCCCCCCCGGGTAAATTTCACCATTACTTATTCATGTAAATTAAGTTATCAATACAAACGGATTTCCCATCAAATAACTGTAAGACTCCATGGAAATGTTCTATTAAAAGTTTTGTGAATTACAACATTTCCCCACATCGGCGTCGTTTAACCTACAAACTAGTGTAGCAACAAACGTCTGCTAAAATGTGAGCAGAAACTTAATTGTCTAAAAGACTGTATCACACGATGCAATACTGTTACAGTTTATATGTTGGGAATTCCTTTTTTGGTCCCACAAAAATATAGGAGGAAGTGATGGTACTTAAAGATTCAGGAAATGTATGGGATAAATTATTAATGTTGCAGATCTTTGTAGATGAAACAACTATATTCATAGTTCATGATTCTCTCTGTTGAAGTCAAAGAGTGGTGACCTACCCGAGAAATTAAAACCATCGGATTCATTACACTACATATATAATTACTTCTGACGTTTTTGTGGGATACAGAAAATACAATCTTGTCTATCTGTCTACTGCATACAATATGTTTCTCGTCACATCAAAACACGGTATTTGTCACCATGCAATTGTGACTAGATTTGTGTGAATTAATTATTCATTAGCATCCCTTAATTTGTATTTCAGACAGTAATGACGTGTTGTCAAAGAGTAGCTACTAGCTAGCTAGCCTTGATTCTTAAAATAGATCTGGATTTGGTCATTTACTGACACATGCTCCAAAGTCGTACAAAATGTTAGCAAAGATTCCATTTTCTAAAGGCAGCCCTGCAAGGGAAACGAACACTGTCCAGTTGCATTCAAGGCAAGATCGCTAACCACTACACAATGGCACTCCTTTAGTTGACTGTGAACAATTGCCATGCTCTGCATGCCCTAGACACAAGTACAGCTACAAGGTGACAAGTGCTGTGTTTCGATATAATGAGGAACATATTTAACTTAGAATTGGTTTCATACATAGATCCAAACCCCTTTCCTCTGCAGATTAAAATGCCTGCCGATTTCAGACAATTCCAGGAGATGATGGAGATTGAGTTTGGAACACGGTTCAACAAATTATTTAGGGGACCTGCCTGGAGTGGTTTACCACAAAGCGATGTGAAGAACCCACAGAAGGTATTGTGAAATAAATGTAACATGGTTATATCATGTCATATTGTTATGTTTATTTTTTGCTGTATATTATAGAGCCCGTTTAGAAGTGACTCATCTTGTCATGGCAATCGCAACATTTAAGTGCGCCACTCGAGCTTGTTTTATTTGATAAGTATGTTTTTTAAATCCCATTAAATTATATCTGGTCCAAGACCTATTGTGGTCTCCTCAGATGAAACTCTATATTTCACCACAATTGTAGATGCAGTATTATAGTTGTTGGATTTAATTAGTGAACACGTACTCAGAGCCTTGTGCGTACTTGCTATAAACACGCGTTCACGAATTAAATCCAACAACAATAATTTCTGGTATGGTATAGGTTATTACTCTGAATGCACCAGTATTAAGAAATAAAAAAAAACCTATGCTTAACCATATCTTTGAGCACCAAGAGGCTGCAAAGGCAGTGAATGTCAAGTAGCTGTATGCTGTAGATGGGAAAGATATAAAAAAAAGATTTCAATCCTGACTAAACAAACATATTTTTGACAAATTTATGTTTGTCAACAAATTTATCTACAAGAAGAAAGACGTCTTTTTGACACATTTTTAAAGAATATAATTGTAGTAAAGGTGCGTTCAGACATCTGAAGATTCTGAGATTTATTTACATTATACTTGAAGTACTAGTACTACAATAAAATATCAATTGTTTCTTTATTTTCAGGCTCGGATTAATGTTGCAGCTCACAGCCATTACACTGTCACCCAGGATATTTCAAAATCTGAATATACAACAACACCGGAAATTCAGGTGAGTGTTGCACCAGAGTTCAAGATAGACAGACTTGAAATTGATAATCATTGCTCTATATTTTCTTCTCATCTTCTCGTAGCTGTATTTTGAAACTCAATTTGGTTGTTTTCTGTCAAAATTTCAAAACTTACGTTGGTTGCTTAGAGCTATATTTAGTTCATTGATTTTACTCATGTCGCACGATTAAGTTGAAAATAATTGAAGCTGCATCTACTATCAATGATCATCAATCAATGCATTTCTGCTCAAACCACATAGGTTTTCTGTCAGAGTACAGAGGTTTATCATTAAAGAATTTACCTATTAAAAGATTTCTTTTTAGTCACCTTTAAAGTGGATTGGTAAGTTCTTAAGAAAATGGATGATAGATTCATGTTGATAAATTCAGTTCAACAATAGTCGCAAAGACAGTCGGAAGTTGTGCCTAATTGGTCAACCACTAAAACAGTGGTAGCCATTCATTTTCATGAGTTTTACGCTGACTACCATTGAGGGTTGGTAATTTTAAAGAACATCATGACAACAATTAAATTTGCAGGTCCCTATTTCAACATGTGTATAATCTATTATTAACTGATTGACCTTGACCCATGATATGCCTATTTGGTGGTTTCACCCTCAGTTTGCTTATTTACTCTATAGAGGCAAAACAAACTATGCATGCCTGGGGATGAGCGTGTCATTAAATTACATAAGAAATTGAAAATAGGTATGAGGCCAATTTTACCGCTTTTTTTTTTTTTTTTAAGGTTTTCAGGAGATTTTTTTATTTTTTTATTTTTTTCTTACTTCTTACATCGAGAGGGAAAAAAAGTTAAATAAATGCGAAAAAAAAAGTGGCCGAAAAATGCAATTAAAAAAAAATTAGGCGGTATTTCCGCATCCGCGTAGCCCTTTTTTACTAAAAAAAAAAAAAAAAAAAACACACATAGCGCTTAGGGTTTTGACCTGAAGTAAGCTGAGACAGAGTTCTTTTTTTTTTGGCCTTACTAATACACTTTTTGCTATACTTAAAAAAACTATGTGTAATTTGGAGGTGACATTTGAATTTACAATACAAAAACTATGGGCTTTCATTTGACATCTAAAATGCAATACTTCTGGTTGAGCACTGGGGATGAGGATATGATCGGAACCTATACCTCTAAAGTTAACATCTGAGCATTGCTAAGTGATACATCACAATAAACCACATAAAGGATGATCAAGATTACATTTATAAAGAAATAAGATGTAAACAAAATGAGCCTATGCTGTATCTAGATCGATGCAGCAAAACTCTGTATATTCTTCCATACTCAAGTTTGAACATTGCTTTTTCCCTCATTTACAATTTACTTATAACTTTTACTCCATTACTCAATATTTGCAGGTTGGCGCTCTTCAAGAATTGAAGAGAAAAAACCCAAATGGCCGCTTCTGGATAAAACTTGACGGGACAGATGTCAATACTGCCATACAAGAGTCAGTTAAGGGTGAATGGAATGGTGATCCCAACTTATTGGACGGAAGACTCGAAAAATTACGAGCCGAGTATGATGGAAGACGTTTGGAATGCCAACAGCCCTCGACACAACCAGATGTGATGCTGAAGAAGTTCAGGCAAGACAAAGAGTTCTTGTTGAAGAGGTTGAAGAGCACTGGTGAGCAGCTGAAGAAGAAAATGGATGATGATAGCACATCAGAAGCAAAGCTGAGAGAACTTAGCTGGGAGGTTGTTGAATTCAGCAACCTCATAGACCAGGCAGCTCAATTCGTATCTGTATACAAGAACATGGATGAGTCAAGAGAGTCGCGCCAAAAACATGTAGGACTTAAAGATAGTTTATTAACATATCTACGTGGATTATATAAAAAGAAGCGACAGCCAGCAGCATCACATGTTTTGGTGATAATGGTGTCAGAGGAAAAACGGTCTTCCAAACCATACGCTTTACCCGTCCAGTATATCCCCTACCATTCCATCACTCGGGAAGCTGTATTATCATTGGTTGATAAGTTGAAAAAGAAGATGGTCGACCTCAACATGTCAGTTATTGGTGAGTATATCAGCTTTGTGTACTGTGAAATAAAATTGTTGATAATAAACTGGTTTAGTTTAAAATATCATGAGGAAAAATTTATAGTACTTGCACACAGTGTATACAAAATAACTGTCAAAATATTGGAGACCTAAATGGGTGGGAAAAGTTTGAGACGTATCTTTGAAAGACCAGTACACTTTTAAGACCATAAAAGATTTAGCTTTCAACAGTTAAATGTTAATAAAAATGGGAGAGGTAGATCCAACGGACAAGGCACAAAACACGTCAAGGATCAAATATGATACGGGAGGTTACCTAGATTCGAATCTTGTTAAAATGTCAGTACTACTGGGTGTATATTATGTTGTTAAGAGAAATTTAAACGACTTAGATAAAAGTGAAATGTGCCATTGAATAAAAATATGATTTAGCCTTGTATGTATGTATATAGTATGGCTTTAAATGTGATACTGTAAAACAAGAAATATTTGCTAGCAATTTAATTTCGCTAATTTCGCAAATACCCAAAAATCGCAAAATTAATTTGGCGCTAATATTAATAATTTACAATAATTTGAATGATTTCAATGGCATGCTGATGCAATTAGTGACATTAAAATGCCGCAAAAAAAAAACCCAGATTCTGAAATTCGCAAAATTATATTCTTTCCGCAAATATTTCTTGTTTTACAGTACAGTATGTGAACACCTTGTTACATCCAAATTGTAGTTTTGAAATATTTTGCAAAATACCTTGGTATCTCAAATTTTAACAAGATTCGAATCATCGTTTATAATTAATCGGTCTTGAACCATTTCAAACCTATGAATTTACACCTAATATTTAATTTTATGATGGTGATGGTAAAATATAAATTTGTTATGTCTTGATTACATGTGTTCTGCTCCTTTATTTCTAGTAGGCTGTTGTTTTCATTTTATGTTATTTATTATAGAAATACAGTCAAATGCTTCACATAGACTCTTATCCACTCAAATATTATAATACACACCACCACTGGCGTGTCCAGGATTTTTCCTGGGGGGGGGGGGGGCTTAATGGGATTTGTGTGTGCCTTATTATTGTAAAAATTAGGCTGATTCTACATGATTTTTTTGCAACCCTGCCACCCCTTGGACACTCCACTGTCCACTGTGAAGACAAACGATCTAGAGTAACTGTATCGGTTGTGTAATTTTAATTCTCACAGATTACCTTGTATTTGCAATTCGGATGTGTCACATGTTTGTGCAACTATCACGAAAGTATAATCCATGATACATCAGCTTGTGGTACTTAATGCAAACATTTAGAAGTACAACGAGGCTGTATACCAAAACCAACTAAATAGTATATAGTAATTTGGACAAGACAAGGTGTATGCAAGAAGGAGCAGTGACCTTAATAATAATAACTTGGTCAAAGATAAATAGTGTACGGGATTTTGAACCTTTATTTGTGACACAATATGTGATACTTATTATAATCAATAAACACCTGTCTATCTCTACTTTTTTGTCTCAAAGGCTTGGTGACAGATGGCGAGTTTTCGTCTATAAGGACTCGGGGAAGAAGCAGACCAACACACTTGATAGAGGTAATCAGGCAATCAAGAAATTCGGTGGCCCAGATGTCCCGGCAAAATCTTGAGGCCATGTTACTGAAACAAGAAGGTATGTTTTCATTGTATTAATTGTTGATCATTTCCTTTGGATTTCAAGAAGAATCAAATGACTCATCAGTTTAAAATTTGTATGTTCACCAATGTTCTGTCAAAGTAAATATTTTTGAAGGAAGATATTTCCGTGGTTTTGCAGAGTTGGTCAAATTGGCGAAAATTTAATTAAGCAAATTTAATGTCATCAAAATACAAATAAAGTACAAAATATTCTTTTCACCACTTTTTAGTTACCAATTCGATGTCAAAATTCATGAAAATTAAACCTCTCGAAAATATCTACTTTTAATTATTATAAACGAAATTCTATATGTGAATCCCAATGTTTACAAACTTTACAAAGTGCAGAATTATCAATATTTGCATATTATTTTCATAGTGCTGGGCCTGTACTTTCCCAATCATGTATGTTCATTGAGCTCACTGTACTTTCTGACACTCATGATTATTAAGTGTACATACTAAATTTGAACAAGCATAGTATCAAATGAGCATAGAATCTTGCATGGCATGTCATCGATAACTTACAATGAACTTTAAGCACTATTTTAAATGGGAATAGAAGTGATTGCTTATAAAAACATGACACTTGTTGGAGAATAATGGACTGGATATAAGCTTAAATGTCTAGCATTTTACATGCAGTAAATACATGTTTTAATATTTAGTATGGATTTGTAGTGCCTCCTTGATTTGTAATTTGACATACTGTACTAATAGAAAATTGAAAATTCCTGCCAATATTTTCTTTATCATTCTGTGTAATATCTGGAACTTTTTTGGATTTACTACACTTTTAAGCTTTATTTGGAGCATTTTCATACATTTTTTTTTTTTGGAAGTGGAATATATGTTAGTCCATTTAAATTTAATGCACATGCACTTTTGAGATCTGCCGTGCTTTCCGCCGAATGTGAACTATTGATCGCAGTAGCCCAAGCTGCAACCTGCAAGGGTGCCCTTTTATGTTTTAAACTATTGTATCAAGGATCACCTCCCGATCTCTGCGGGTTACCATGTGACAATTAGAAGTTCATATTGTTCATTATTTCTTGATCAATTTTTGCATCGCCAAGCCGGGTTTCAAACTCGTGACCTTCTGCAATGAAAGCAAGCACAATGATTGTGTAAGTCTGATAGCTAATATGGTCATGAACTATCATATTTTGTAAATAATTTATATACAGATGGGGTTGGATAGCATTCATCAATTCAGTTCTGTGTCAGGAAAAAAAATAATCATAAATCTTATCATTTTTTACCTTGAACAAACAGAGACACCAGATGGAGAAATAATTGTTGATCGACCAGATGATGTCCCCCAGGATGTTCTGAAACGACTAAACGACATGTTAGACGAAGGTGTTCCATATCATGATGCACTAACACGCATACGACATTCTACAGTTCCAGACGGCCAGGAACCCCAGCCATGGCGCCTCAATTGTACCGATACCATCACCGACTTGCTCAAGTCCATTATCGCGACCTACAGGTTTAGAGCCAAATTGAAGAAATACAAGGAAGATGGTGTAGACTTTTCTAGGTATGTTCACATACCAGAAATTGATAATATCACTGGTGACATTTTTGACAACAGAGAGGATCACAACCACATACTCAAGCGCATTGGATTTCATACTCGCAAAGGTGGCAATGCTCAGATCGACTTGAGGCACTTCCATGAAGCTATGGTCTCTGATTCAACCGACCTGGATTACCATGCACTTCTTGGCACACGTAAACAGAATGTACGGGATGCTGAGAAGCTACTGTCCCATGCTGTGGCTGATTTTTTTATAAAAAAAGGTTACAGCTTTGACGAATACTATGTCAGGACAGTTGCTTTGTGGCATGAGGCTTCTGATGGGCGCGGGATGTCACAGGATGAGAGGATGTCCGCCAACAACAGGATGTTGCAAATGATCCTCAATGAATGGATTCCAGGTCATGGTGATGGTGATGGTACAGACCTGTCAGGTGTTGACATTAATAGGTAAGTATTTTTTTCATATTTATACTATGTTGCTACTATGTTTGGAATAGATTTGTATCAAACTCATATTATCTCATATCAAATAAAAAATAATCATCTGAATAGCTTACAATCTATCATAGAGAACTTTATGTCCACAATAGTACAAATAGAAGAAGATGCACGATTTAATGAACATTACATCACACATTGTTTTCTTTTGTGTTTTTAATTAACATTATACTGTTTGTTTTTTTGAATTTATTAAGTGGAGAAATTTGCATTTTTTATGTTTGTCATGTAACCAGTCAAATTTGACATAGCTTCAGTGTACTGCAAATTACACATTCATGCCATGTTTCCTACATGAAGTAGTGTGATCATTGTCACCTCAGGTTTTGAGTGTGGATATGGACAGTCAGAAACTTGACAATTTATGTTCACGTCATGCAATACTCCTCAACTATATAGTTTATGCATTTATTAATTCTGTCATTTGTCGTATAGGTTGTGGTAATACACATTTATTAAAAATTTCTCCTATTTGTATTTTTTGTTCTGTGCAGGCGTCTCAAGGGAATATGTGGGTTCAGTCGGGAAACTGTAATTGCTGTTACAACAAACATCATGTCACAAGAGATTCGTCGTAATTTCAACATGTCGTTAGGTCCAGAACATCCCCGGTCAGGCTCCACTGATGATGTCGAGTGTTTTTTCTCACTTCTTCATCATATTTGTGGTGGTGTCTATGTGACGTTGAAGGATTTCAGGCATTGGTGGCAAAAGTTGGTCAGGTGAGGTTTGTACTTGTAGCTTTTAAATTACCACAAGTATTGCAGTTATCTACATTATATAAGGCCAAGAAAAAAATGACGGGGAACTTTGTTTCAGGTTCCCAGACGCATATGGTTTAAAAATTCACATTTTACAGCATTTAGTTTTCAAGAGATTTTTTGCTTTTCAAATTTTCTTGTGAAATTGGAAGAAAATAAAGAAAGGGGAAAAAAAAAAGAAAATCTGACCACTTAAAAATATTGATCTAAAAATACAATTGTAAAAAATATCCACATAGCGCAAGCATTTTTGACTAATAAACAAACAAACAATAATACAAAAAAAATCAGCGATAAGGGTTTTGGGCCAAAGAAACCCCGAGATAAACATGCATTTTTCAAAACTCATAAAAAACACAAGTTTGTCCAATTTCAAAGGTTAAGGTGTCAAATTGTTCCATTATGATGGATTAAGAAGTCGGCGATCAACAAAGTAGGCGGGCAATGAAGTAGGCGGTCGTTAACACAGGCGAGATTACTGGTTCCCAAACCATCTTGTTTAAAAATGTGTTTGTATATTAACTTGTGTGCAAAATCATCCATTCGGAATTCTAATTTTTTTTCTCATACCTGTTTATCACTGTAGGCAATTCATCAACAGGATAGATCCAGATTTACCCTTCTATTTCTGGACGTCTTCAGAACGCTTCCATATAGAAGAACCATCATTTGATGAAATCCCCATTACCAAGAATGGCACGCGCACACTAGCAAGACTACACAAGGTACAACATGCGTCAAGGACTGATTCTTCGATTATTGCACCCGGGAGAACAGTTATGCCAGTCAAGGACAGACGATCTAGAAGGCAAAGTATGTACAAGTTCGAAGTTTCCATCCCTCCGGTACAAGCTGAAGCCATGCAGGATAGCATATCAAATGTTCTCAAGGCTACGTAAGTTGGCATTGTTTACTACATTCTCCTGCCACAAGTTACACCCGTCTCAGAGGCATGGTAATGAAAATCCAAATTTATGGATGGACTTAACTCAAATCGAGTTGTTATGTACGTCATGTAAAACTGATATGGTCACCTTGATCTCTATACCGGTTAAGGAGATATTTTAGGAGAAAGCAACTCCCTATTGTGTTGCATTTAAATTTACGTTTGTGTATAGATGCATGTGCACGTCATATAGCTGTGATGGAACATTGCAACCAGTTTATCAAGCATTAATACACTCTGCGTGTGCTCCACGTGTCACCTAGCCAATCACAGCCCCAGAATATAAAGTAGGCGGAGTGCAGTGGATCTTCACAATGCACTGCGCTTGTTGTGTTCCGGCTTGCGTGGCGGGCGTTTAGTAGTGTGTATGAATCAAGGAATTTATAAAGGGGAACCGATACTCTCCGCCATTTTGATTTCCCTGCCCTGTAAATCCTATGGGAAGGCAGCCATCTTGGATTATCACTCACGGAGGGTGAGTTATTGTACCTCCGGCATTTTACGGCTCTGTGTTCCACACTTTTATAGTCTTTGCAACGGATAAGCGGGAAAATTAGTGTACTTTAATCAGAGCAAGTCGCAATGCACGCTACTTGAAACGCAGACACGGTTTGCGCATGAAACAAACTGCACACGCTGTATATACGTCAAGTGAAGATATGACTGGATATCGGGCCAAGTTCCGAATATATTAGGAGGTACAATAACTCTGCTCCATGAGCCAAAATTCCTTGGTATGAATGTTTCATTGTTTTTGTCGGGTGATTATTTATTTGGTTTAGAGAAGTTTTGGATTTTAATGGTCATAGTAAAGGCCTTATTTCTTTTTACAAAAGACACAATATTATTTTTCTGTCGTGTATGAATTAGATTAATAAATTTACATTCTATAATGCTCGTAAAATGAAAGAAAATCAATGCACTTGTGGTAAATTTTGATTGCTGTCCAATGCACTCGGCACATACGGGCCTCGTGAATTGGATGAATCAAAATTTACTGCGTGTGCATTAATTTTGTCTCATTTCACACGCGTATGAAATGCTAATTTATTAGCCTATAATCAACAACTAGTTGTGCAATTATGATGTTTCAGACTTTGATTTATTTTGTGGCTATTATTGTACTTTATTTGTTAATGAGTGTTAAAAGGTGCAATTCTTGATTTTGATGGGACAAAAAACCTCAACTCTTTTCTAACCAAATAAATAAGAAGGGGACAACAAAAATGCATGCTTAAAATTTCACTTGACTCCAACCATTAGTTTTGAAGTTACAAGCATGTCTCAGTATTTCAGAAATTGCCTTGTGCTATAAAGAACACAATTTTTTTCACTTTCCTTAATAAAAAGGCCCAACTTATTTGAAGAAAGGTGTTTGTAACAAACATCAGTCAAGAAATCCTGCAAGCTAAAAAAACTCAATTTGACGTCTAGAGGTGACCTTCAGGCTGAAAAGTGGATCAAGAATTGCCCCCTTTTATTTTTATGATTTAATTATTGTTGTATATTACAGAATAGTCGTATGCTTACTTATTTTTCATGTAATGTAATTTGAATACTCAATTTATTTACTTGTTGAGTGATTTTTTTATATTTGAATGTCAACTTGCTTCATATGTTTTAACTGTGACCAACAAACTGGAGAACAGTTCTGATGAATCCAATAGGATTTTACCTATTTGATGAATGTGATTTTAATGCCTCTTTGTCAACCTGGTTGATATTTTTAATCAATATACTGTATTTCAGTGACCAGTTTGTTTGAAATTAAAAAACACATGATGAATCCCGCACGAGTCTATATATTAATTTAACTAATCACCTGAATTTTAATAATTATGTTAGATTTAGATTATATTGATTTCTTTTCATATTGAAAAATTTGAAGTTAATGAAACCGAAAGATCTGCTAAATCCAACACAAATTGATGAAAGTACGTCTTGGTTTTTTAATAATTTATATTCTAATGGAATATGTATTTTGATAGGATGTTCATACTTCTTTTATAACATCTGTTTAACAATCTAAATTTCAGAATGTACAAACAATTAATTCATAATATTTTGAAGGCAAAAGGCCAGGTCACATCCATTTGGTATAAAACTGTTTAAACATACATGTCCCAGCCAATTAACGAACATATTTAGTAACGTCTACACCATCTTCCTTGTATTTCTTCAATTTGGCTCTAAACCTGTAGGTTGCGATAATAGATTTGAGCAAGTCGGTGATGCATTGAGCATGTTTAGCAAATGTGACCCGTCATATCGAAAGGTACCTTAAGGGTGGCAAAATGAAAATTTATTTTTTGGTCTCATCTGAAAGATTAAAGTTTAAACTTTAAAATGACACCTTGCTTTTGGATATTGGATGTTCGATTGCAAAGTTACGTCCAGATTGGTAAAAGGCATCGGGCTGATTCCGAAAACTATAGTTCTAAGAAAATCAAGTTTAAAGTTTCTGTACCGAGTAAAACTTAAATGGAGAAAGGAATTTTATCTTGGTTTTTACAACATTTTTCTTATGTTTTGGATGTTGGAACCTGATTAATATGACAGAATACACTTCAAAAGTAACGTTTCTGATGAAATTAGAAATTTGACCTTGGACGTGATTTTTGACTATGCTCAGCTTCAATGGCCCATATCTCGTAATTTACTATGCCGGTATTAAGGTACCTTTAGATATGACGGGACACAAATTAGCATGTACCTCAATACAAAATAGCATTGGTCACTTTAATGTAACTGAAAATTCAAAGTTGATGTATTTACACTTTGAGATATTCTTATAAATAAAATAACTCTTGAATCAGACTACATAAAGACTGAAAATGATTATTAGAATACAATTATATTTTTATTGTTATTTTCAGTTAGTTAATTGAATACAATGGAACACAATGTAAGAACAATTTTTTCATGAACAATTTTTAAGTATTTTTATGAAACATCGCATCCTTTCTGTTAGTGGCCGTCACATTTTGGATTGGGAGTACAGCATGTATTTCTGTATTTTGCATATTCATAAAATGTATTTATCCAAGATATTCAGATAAATTTAATCTGTATATACATACAGACATCTTAATGAGACTTGGTACTTTCTTTCTACTCTGTGGCCATCGCATTGTAGGTTGAAAAAGCAAGGCATCCTTAAAATTTGTCATATGTAACTTATCTCTGATAATTATAAATGCTGACCATTAAAGCTATGCAAATGGTCTCAAATATGTTTTTTTAATGCCAACTTTCGGACAACAAATGACTCATCTTAAAAATGTTTCTGTGTGAGCAATTTGTAAAAAAATCTTTTGTATTTTGATTTGTATGATTATGTTGAATTTTTAATTTTGTAATGTTTTTAGTAAATATGATTGAATTACATAAAGAATACACAATCTACATATGTGTGTATTATATTATAAGCCTATGTTGGTGATGTAACTTTGATGTAAAGGTTATTTTTTGACACAATGCAGATTCAGACCAATTAGCTTCTATGCAAACCACTGTACATTTTGAGACATTGGTCTGAATGAAACACGGATATTCAATTGCTGTAATAATTTATTCCTAGATGACATTTTGTAAATTCATTATGATTATGTTTTGATAGGCTATTTTATTTTAAACATATAGCAGTCATAGCTTTTTATAATTTTATTTTTTACTATATATTTTATAACATTTATGCTCACCACTAAGTTCTCTCAGCTTTTCTTCTGATGTGCTATCATCATCCACCAGGTAGAAAACGTAACTTGTGAATATTTTCACATAAATTTTGAGGAGTGGTGAGCCACTTATTTTATGTAAAGGATACAGTACAAGACCGTGGTCTTGTCTACTGTATATTGGCCGAGACGATCATTATTATTTTCTAAAAACGCAAATCTCGAATCCATATTCGTTTTGAAATTGAACACCCTGAATGGGAAAAAACATTTAAACTTGTAATTGTAAAAATCTGGTGGCTTCACGAATGGACCACAAATTATAGTTCGAGATACCGTTTTATCTTCAGCTTACATGTAAGTGGCACACACCCCTCAAACTTACCCATACTAACATATTACTACAGTCACGTAGTCGTGGGTCCCCTGTACGAATATACTTCTTCATGGGGTATGCATGTTATGCAAGTACTTTTATCATTGATTGATTGATTGTTACTATTTATCTAGAGCAATATTCTGAGGTCCCACACATACTAACATATTACTATTTATTTAGAACAATATTCTGAGGTCCCTGAGGTGAGGGTTCTCATGTCTGCATATAATTTATTATTTTCATAATTATGTTACATTTTGCCTAAATGGATTATAGGCATATGGGCATAGACCTACATATTGTGGAATTCTGATTTCATGTGTTGTAGGTCTATGCATGGTAAGTTGAATTTCAGAACTAACTTGTTATAGCCTGCTCTGTCTCATTATATATAATATAAATATATTTTTAAGGGGTATCTTGTTATATTGCTTTAAATGAATTTCATTTGATAAGTAGTCATGAGTCAAACATGCCATTTTCCAGTGAAACTTATTGTTATCATGGCTTAATTTTATGCATCGTGACATACCTTTATCAATGTTTGTTAAAGAGGTTATAACATTGTACCTGTGTAAGACTTGTCTGATCCATATGGAGTCTAACTTGACTGTAAACGTGAAAATCTTTTGAGTTCAGTTAAATTGCACACTTAATTTTGAATCATCAGTTGATTTAATTTTTAAAAGTGCGATAACTACAATTTTTGTGTTGCAGTACATTTATTTTCATGGCAGACTTATTGAGTGTGAATATCGCGACAGATGTCAACTTACACAGTGCTAGTGGCATCACACTATGAGTACAAAATTTGTTACATGTATAACCTCTTGTGATTGTGAATGTTGTTAATGATTGATTGTGTACTTTTTACATGTTAAAAATCCCCTCGTTTTCTACCTGGTTCAGCTGCTCACCAAACTTCTTTTAAATGTTATGTTGAAAGTATTAACACTTTAAGTGGTCAAGGTCACACCTGTTAGTGGTCAATGGGGGGGTGGGGGGGGGGTCCATATGCACCCAACACCGAAAAAGCGCTTTTGCAAAGGAATTATATGTTGAAACTCTGGTCATAGATGAAGTACTTCAAAAGAACTAAACCAAAGAAAACATTTCCAAAATCAGAAAAACCATTTCAAAATGGCAGCCAGAAAAGCAATTAATCATGTCGAGTCAAAATTTTCCCGCCAATAATTTAAAAACTCACCTCACTGGAATTTTTCAATAAAATTTGACTCATATTTGTAGTACATTCCTAAAATTTGAAAAAATTGTTCGGTTACTTTTATGGGTAAAACAAATTTGAACAGCGCCCTCAAAAATGCTTATTAAATGCTAATTAGCATTGGAAGTGATTGGTTGATTTTAGTGAAGCGTATGTTAGAGATACACAAATACATAGAGTGGTGATAAAAATTACTTCGCCAAATGTTCGGTCCATATGAACCCCATGACCACTTAGGTGTTAAACCTATTAATACTCAAAGCAAGAGTTTGAGGGTCATTCCAATCTCAAATGTCACAAACGTTACCAAAATGTTACACAATCCTGCCTTGAATTTGAATGAGCTTGATTTATCTTCAGGGGCTGCTGCATATCTGGAAGATGTCCAAAGCTCATTTGAATTGAAGGTCAAGAACATTTTGGAAACGCTTGTGACATTTGAGATTGGAATGACCCTTGAGTTTATGACATTTGAGTTAAATATCATAATCTATGCTATACCTATGACTTTACCGGTATAGATATAAATGTAGACCTTGATATACATTGTAGGCCTGTTTTCTTTGGGTAAATACGACATGTTATTTTATGTTATGTTATACAATGTGTAAATATTACTGCAAAAGAGGATTTTTTTGCAATATTTTATTGGTGAACCAATCGTAAAATGTAAAAATAACAACTCGCATAATAAAACTTCCTTTATTGGTTCGGCAATGAATGTTGTTTACGGTGAACCGAGTGTACATTTGTAGCTTGTTGATATTATGCAACTGTGTTTGAGTAATTGCGAATATGAAAACTGATGAAATATATATGTTCCAGCCAAAATATGTTCTTGCGATAAAGAAGATTTACATATGTCAGGGACAACTTGAACTTCAAAACCGAGTTTCTTTTATACCATGATGATGAAAAGCTAAATGTATCTGATCTGATTTCAAACATTTCGACCCTGGATGTAATAATGCATAAATCATTATACATGTATGTGATGACTCACCCCGAAAAGGGGGGGCTTTACTACAGAACACTTTTCGAGAAACTGACGAGAATAGGCAGCAAAAAAATAATAAGAATTTCTAGCAGATTTTCTGTTGTAAAATTTGATCGCCTTTATCAATTTCAACATTTCAGGTGTCATATTAAAGCTTAGAAAATGCTCTAACACTAACAGATGAAATGATAAAATCAAAATTGATATCATCTGCAAAGTCCTCCTTTCGGATGAGTCATCACATATATTTGTTTAAAAAATAGGGTATGTATAGATTTTTCCCAGGAATTAAGATTTTCCGTTCATATAAGGTTTTTGCTAACCACACTAGTTTCCCACTGTATTCATGTGTGAAACGCAACTGGTGTATGCAAATATTGAAAAATTGCATAATATAACTCACCAGGTATACACTGTATGCAGCGCCCCAAGAAGGAGCATTCGCACAGGGGACCAACTTATCCGAACCACAGAGAAATTTGAGTGAAGTTACTTGCCCAAGGAGACATAAACAGCCGCACACGGTGCTCGAACCAACAACCTCCATATTACGCTATCCGTGCTCGACACGCTCCCTGTCAAACTAAATTTATAGTTACCGAAACACTTGTGTACATTGATGTAGAGCTTAAGATACTATGCAAGAATTTGCAAACGGGAAAAAATATTAGATACAGACAAGTAAATAAATAATATCATAGACTCTGCGTATATATCATAATATGAACTATTTATTGTACGTATAATAAATTATCATGTATTTCACACAAAAACAAATCATAGATGTAGAATGGTTTACAAGCTTATCTATGGAAAATAAATATATTGAAAACATATTTTAAGACTCTTTGTTCTTTTCATGTAGTGGTTGAAAGGCTAAAGTCAATGCCACAATTATTTGGTCATGTAAAAGGCATTCTTTTAAAGGCGATATATTTGTCTCAGTAAAGTTTAGTATCTTGTTTTTAACCATGGGGGTAGGACGTGACCTCATGAGATTTTGAAACTCCCATTCAAAAAACTTGGAATTTTAAATAACGCTCAACAATTTCACTTTAATATGCCCTTATTACTTAGTGTATTCAACATATATGCAGATTTCAAAACCATTGGGGTTGGGACTTCAACCCCAGAAAACTAAAAAGATATTCTGAACATTTTGAAGATAGCTACTTATCTTTTAATTTACGCATTGAAATGTACAAGCGATACTACTGATGAATACGTATCAAATCTGAGTATTAAACAGTCCGGGTAAACAGGCAATTTATTACCCGGCCACAGTAGTCTGTTTCAAAAATTAGTTAAAGAACGAAATTATCACCAATTCAAATAAACACGAATGCCTTATTGCTTTAAACAGACAATGTAATATATAGTGTTGAATCATTGTCAGAGGAAATGTGGCACCGATTTTAGTTTTTTAAAGGGACTAGCCTAGATTCCACATAGAATTAAAAACTTATGGAAATGATTTAAATAAAGCTTAAAAGTGTAGTGAAATCCCAAAAAGTACAATACAATATATAGTACTAATGTTGAATCATTGTCAGAGGAAATGTGGCACCAATTTAAGTTTTTAAAGGGACTAGCCTAGATTCCACATAGAATTAAAAACCTATGGAAATGATTTAAAGCTTAAAAGTGTAGTAAATTCCAAAAAAGTACACAGAAACGGCTCAAATTGACAGCGAATTGATTTGCAATATATCTATATGTGATGGTGGTGTGACTATCCAGTGTTTTCTAAATTCTAAATTTGAACCTCAGTCTGGATTTACCAAAAATAAAAGATCAAATGAAGCTCTTGGAGATAAGTTAATTCATATCGAAAGAGAAACAATTTTATCAAAAATAATTTTGTTTACCCATCACAGGTGTAGAAACAAGATCTTTATAAAATTTGAAACTAGAAACACTTTTTTAACCATTTTTTGCCGCCGGCGACAAAAAATAACTCTTGTTAATAATTTCATTTGTCTCCTCTGTTACACAAATTCAGCGGAAACTACTGGTAGGATATGTTGGTATAATCATGTACTATCGATATACATGTGAAAAAAATATATAGTCAGAAAATCAGCGGACAGGATCTAGGCCAGTCCCTGTACAATGTAAATCTTGAATGGTTTTGCTGTATCTCGCAGTAGTGACTCTTACACATGCTCTGATCACCCAATTACTACAAAACTTGTACAGAAAGTACTAGAAATGAGAATTCTGTAGCAGGAAATTGACAAAACTCAATTTTAAAGATTTTGTGACTTATTATTAAGGGACCAATAAATTAAGCCTGTATCAGGAGTTAATATTAATTATCCAATACATATTGAGCATTTTCAAGAGCCCTAAAATAACATTGTTTTATTAGGGTTTTGTAGTACAAAATAGTGCCTACATGTATCAGAGCCTGTGTTAAAGAGGTCCAACTGTAAATACTGACTGTTATGGGTAAGCTTTTTCTAACAACAATATGAGCCAATTTTTGGAAAAATGTTCAAGCCCATTATTTTCAAAAGTAGGACCTAAAACTCCTGAAGATGCGAATTTAGTATGATACTACATGTAACCGTTAATATTTATAACATTTCATGTCTGATACTGTAAAGCATGAAAATTTTGCTAGCATTTAAATTTCGCTAGTATCACAATTCGCTAAATTGAAATGCCGTAAAAATAATGGTTAACATAGCTCATTGAATAGCAAGACAATTCAAATGAGTGAAATTAAAATGCACCCAAAAAGTAAGGGTTTCAAAATTCGCTAAATTTCAATGCTGTGAAATTAAACTGCTTTACAGTACTTTCATTCATTAAAATTCATCCTTTTTACATTGTACAAACAAGATAACAATAGTTTGGGACATGTAAAACTTAAAATTTAATATTCATCTTTTAGATGAACTTAAAACAATTCAAAAAGTGAATCGGTATTCCTTGTGAACACTGTGTATTAAAATCTTATGGAATGATATGACAGTCACATTTTGTTGCTCATGGAGTGCCAGTTATTATACATCTGGGACTTCACCATCTTGAAAAAAGAATTGGCCTTCATACATCATCATGTGAGTGCAAGAAAGTGGTATCTGCAACTGCTGCCATAATAAGTTATATCTTTTTTACAACTTGTCACAAGAATGTGAAAAATCTCTCAAAATGCCAGCGTCTTACTCTTAAATGTTAGTGGTTCTTGAAATAGTTCTTCAGGTGACGGTGTATCACATGAAGAACCATTTCAAGAACCACTGACCCAAGACCGGAGATTTTACAGTGTGGAATCCAAATTAATGACAAATGGCAGCTATTGCAGATACGACTCTCTTGCACTCATGTCGTCATGTGAGTGCAAGATTGTAGTATGTAGTCAGAAAAAATACCAGTAGATGCTGCTGGCGACACGCTCAAACAAATGTTTCAGTGCAAGTTCAGTGTGAAATAAAATGCGCAAACAGAAATATCTGGTAGAAATTCACATCATTATACTCTTTCTCAGAGTTGTTTTTCCTTTCAGATCGTGCCGTGTACGCCACTCTTAACGCGCGCGACAACAGCGTGAGCGTAAACAATCAAATTCAACAAATCACGCACTGCAAATACGTGCGTAAGTAAGTGCATCCGTACGCAGAAGTACTTAACAACAAGCGTTGGCAAGAAAAAACCCGCGAACGGGGGAAAAGGTACTCTGAGATAAACTATATCTGCTTAGCTATCTGACCTAGATATCTCCAGTAAACTGCACTGTGAGTGCAAAATCAAGACGGCCACCGCCGATTCAAGATCCATACGTACATAATATAAAATAAAGAAAAACATGCTCGCCAATTTCATAAATCTTAATTTGGTGTATAAACAGTTTGTGCATTTCATGACAAAGACATGTGTATGCAGCAGCATCTATTGTAGCTTGATCTGAGCTATAATTTACAATCTGTGAATCTGTTTCGAAGAGTCTCTAATTATGAAAGGCGCAGATGTGAAATAGGTACAATACCGGTAACAAAGAGCATCAATCAAAGATCGATGGCAAACCTATATCGCGTACACTTGAACACAGTGGTCAAAATGAGTACTATAATTCCCCTAGGTACAATCACATTTAATTTTCAAGGTTTACATAAACTAAAAACATTCCAAGACAGAAAACAGTGAAGGTTGAAACCATAAATGAATCAGCGGCATAGCCAGATTTGCATTATTGGGTGCAAAAGTTTTTAGTACAACCGAAAAACCTACATACATGTAGGCTCGTAGGGTACGCTCATATATTTCTTCAACAGTGAGCGACTTAAATCCCATCCCACAAGTATTTTTCGAAAGGGGAAGGACTGCACATCCCTCTGGCTATGCCACTGATATGATTGGTGGAAACTTGTATTATTTTAATATTACAACTTAAAAGTTACTGGGGACAGAAAGGTTAATATATTTTCTATAGGCCTGTGAATTTCCTGGACAGTTTACAGCTAGCGGAACCAATCCCGTTTAAATGTAAACAAGCTTTAGGGGGCGTAAAATTTAGCTTGTATAATTTCGTATTATCCAATATAACAAAATCTAACTAATCGAAAGAATCATTTACCATATGAAGTCATATCAGTACTGAGTTGTATTAAAAGTAATGTTGAAAATCAAAAAAATGTTTCTCACTATTATATAGGCCTACTGTTTAACCAAGTGGGGTAAAATGTAAAAATGGCGCAGCCCACGCTTTAAATACATGTACATCTGTAGTACAAATTTGAACAAAAACTTCTCAAATTGTCATTTTGATGTGGAGAACATTAAAATAACCTAGTTAATTAGAAATTTTTGAATGGAATGTGTCTCCTTAAATTAGGCAAGGCAAATATTGTGCATGCTTAAATCAGTGACTTTAAATTAAACAAACCAAACATAATTTTAAAGCACTTGCAGACAAATACTCATTTTTAATTGGATGAAATTCCTAAATGGGGTCATTATAACAATAATATCTGCTATCATGTGCCCACTTACCTATTTTTTGTAATTTTATGCTACACATTAGGCACACGTAGGAAACCCCATTGGCCACACATTCTGCGTAAGGTGGCCTTTCAAGAGCGCAACTTCTTAATTCGTTATCTCTCAGCGCATTTGTGACCTTCACCACTTTCTGTCTTGGAATTGTACCAATTCGTCTCCAATTACCTTCAAAATTTACATCTACGGTTACAACTAACGCATTACGGTCTTTGGGATTATTAGGCTCAAAATCAACATTCACCCCAACATCTTGGATTGACAAATTTTTGTCTCTCATTTCTTGTTGGATCTTTTCCAATGTTGATTGATAGTCTTTGTCCTTTTCAGTTCCTGCCACTTTAATAATTTCCCCATACAGTCTGTCATCCTCATCGTCGTCATCCTCATCGTCGTCCTCTGAATCAGTTGCTTCATCTTCATCATCTTCCGCATTTGTATCTTCATCTTCTACATCTTTATCGACATCATCTGATTTATTCTTGTCATCTGTACTGCCATCGTCCTCATCGTCATCATCTGTATCATCGGAGACGTTGTTGCCAATGCATCTGCAACTTGATACAGCTGGCATATATTCGGGTTGCCACTCATCTGTATCTGGTGACAAATCACTTTGATGCGGCACTTGCCCGAGGTGCTCCCACTTTGTAATCAGAGTTGCTAAACACCGTCTGGAATCCACGGTCCACTACAGATATAAAAAGAAAGAAAAAATAACTTAGAAAATATTCCTATTCCATTTACAGGGCATTAGCAGGTTACAAGAGCAGTTACAAGAAAAAGTATAAGTGAATGCACGTAAATGCCTGTCATCGCAGTTTTAATCTTTAGAGCACAAAATTGATGCTCAAGCAGCTGCTGCTAAATAGCTTGGGGAAAGTAATTTCGACGGATTCATTTCCCATGAGAAAGGTTTAGAATCTGAATGAAAACATGGTTAGTAAATGTAGACTTTGTACATGTACACACGTCCACCGCCGCCTCCTCCACCGCCGCTGTTCCGAATTCAAACAGCCATAACTCAATAATTGTTCATAACTAATTCTCCTTTGCAGGCCTACTAAGGCAAATCTTAAAGCTACAAAATAATTCCATAAGCATGGCAATAACTTCTTGTTTTGCAAAGATAACAAGATTATGTTCGGAAAAACCATTATATTCATTACACTGCAATTTCCATGTGGAACAACTCATCAAACATTTTTTATTCTGGAATGACAGCACAGAAAATAATGGTTTTTTTGTGATAAACAGAAAACGGGAAGTAATGAATAATGAATAATGAAAATGTTGCCTCATTATGATCAGACAAAAATGTTACGGGAGACCTGGAATTAATTTTCATTAGCCTAACAGATGGTAAATTTAACGCTCCAGGAGATTTACGGGGTTTTTTGAGTCAGATTTAGACAAGCAGGTTCAAAATTGGGTCGGCAAAAGCATATGGACGAAACAAGTGTTTGAGGTACCCCAGCCCGGGGTACAATGAAAAGAAAATA